>JAQIXS010000639.1:0-41422 GCA_034700785.1 Rossiulus vilnensis | reverse complement strand
ACTAAACTACACCTTATTATTATATATATTCATGTACAGATTTAAATTAATTATCAAACAAATGTAATATACTTAGTCGCATCTAGAGTTTTAGCTTGTAGACTATATTATTTTTATTTTTCATTACAAAAAAATAACAATGGCATAAAACACGACCAAACCGAGATGCTGGTAGGTTCTTCTTAAAAGAAACATCCATTTCTTTTAAGAAAAATCAATTTATCAGGAAAAACCTGCAGTTCTAAGCGATTTAGTTCCTAGCCTTTCAGTACATGTGGGAGGCAAAATAAATAATAAACACAGAAAAGCTGATTATAAAGGGTCATAGCATCATCACACCTGAGCTAAAAGGCCGGAAGTGATAAAGCCTTCGTGAAATTTTAATCCCTTAAGGGGATTTGAAGTCGAGAAAACGCCAATTTAAACTCAAAAGCAGTGAGAACATCTCTTTACAAGTTTAAAAATTTGAGATACAAAAGTGAGAAAACTAAGTAAAGATTACTGATACTAATTTCTGTATAATCTCTCTGCAGGCTCTAGATTGTTTTATGATCAATTTCAAAAATAAATTCCCTTTCAAAATAAAAGAAAACAAACATATTCGATGTATTATAAAAAATGGTAGAAATATTAAATATATCGTATCTTTACACAAGTATCTATTAAATATATCGTATATTATTAATCTAACGTTTTCGTTTCCAAAAAAGGCAATAAATATGTAAGCAATACTTGAATGTACAAGGAAATTTATTGCATGTACCTTTTTGAACAACCCTGGTTCATGTTGACCCGACCTTTGGAGGGTTATGTGCTGTACACTGCATTGGCAATAAATGTATTTGTTAGGGTATGTCATTACAGGTTCTTGCGATGTCAGCACAGTGAAAAAAGTATTGAAGAGCACCTAGGTCTTTTTTTTGTGGTTTTTTTTCCCTTCCGTTTCCACTTCATTTTCATTCTTCCTTACATCTACAGAAATGACGCAAGGATAACATTGGCAAACAGTGAAGACGACCTCATGTCTCTATATATACGCAAAATAGTATTTGTGCTACATGTATGTACCACATATGCTTCTACGGGCTTTTAAAGACCTTTTCATCTAATTTCGTTCATCTAATTTTGGGCAAAAAACAAAAATACAGACACAGTGCTGTTAAAGGCTCAAAATAAATGCACATACAATTGAAGGGATTTTTTATTCCAGCCAGATAAATTCATATTTCCATAAAAACAGACTAATACTATTACATAGCATAATTTTGGAATATACAGTTGTATTAGTAATATCTTACGTCTATCTCTTTAATTTCTAAACAAATCACAAACTTAAATAATAGGCAATAAAAATGTTTTTACATGCCGAATAATTTGCAGATTATTAGTGTTTTTTTGTTTAATTTAGAGTTAAGTTCAGATTACTCTCGAATACCTGCAAAAAATTGTGATGTACTTTTTTCTCACTCTTAAATTGAAGCAATTAATGGAATACTGTTTTTGCATATAGAATAATTTTTGCTTGTCAGTGTAGTTTAATATAATTCCTAGAAACTAATAAATGCAATGGATATAAAATATGTTTTGAAATGTATTGGCAGCATTTAATGCAAATATCTCTTTTAATGCCCGCAAATAATTGTGATGTATCTTATTTCGGAGATTTTTCATTTTTAAGAAGTGTTTTTCCATGTAGAAAGTAAAAACTCCTGAGAAATATCTACATTATCAATTATAAAAAAGGTAATCAAATTAGGGAAAATATTAACATTCCTGGTGAAAAGATCAGTACGAGATTCTATACTGATATCACCATGATAATATTACTGATACCACTATAACATTATTGATATTATGATAACATTAATAATACCAAATCATTTGTAAAGACAGTGTTTTTAGACTACTGAAATCAGTGTCCTTTATTGATATCACACATTTCTTTTACTAATATGCATGTAGCCTATGTATATTTGCACTGATTTCACTATGAATTTGTATGCTGCTATTTCCACAAGGGATAAGGCGTCTTAAACAATACTGAACGAGGTCAGTTAAAAAAATAGAAAGAACAAAATAAAAATACATGTTCACAGGATTGACGTCGAAATAACTGACCACAATCCCCAACCCAAGTTCATGATCGTCTGATTTTTGTCAGCTACCTTATCCTTGGTCGTCCTTTATGGATGGACCCTTATATGAGCAAGTCAAGGCTTCCACATTACTGTATTTACAAGGCCCCACTCCTTACTAATCCCAGTTTTTCACATTATTAATATTTTTCGACCATGATAAGTATGAACTGGCACCAGCATAAACATACAGTTTCGTGGGAGGAAACATTGACTGCTATCTTCATTCCTAGCCAAAACGCAAACACTATAAATAATCCTGGAATCTCGAAATTTATAGACGCCTCGCACACATTTGTGATGAATGTCTTTGCATCTTGAAAGATGAAAAAGGGAAAAAAATATTTAAAAAAAAGGCTAGCAAAATGACTGGAAGCGAAAATGTAGCAATATTGAGTGCGTTTAAAGGAAGTCATGTTCGATCTGCCATCGATTTGAGGCAGTTTTCCCCCTTGGTTATTATCTTATCTGTTTATCTCTTCAGACATCTTTGTGTCAAACGTAACATAGGCACGGCTTAGTGAAAGTTCAAAATGAACGCCTTTCTTAGAAGAAGCTTTTAGTGGCGGCGAGCACTTTTGTCACACTTTCAACATCTTATTTGCGATGCACTTCATAAAGCCGATTTGAAGAAGGCTAACTCTAAAAGTTGAAATTTGGAGCGAAATGCTAAAAGTCACCATGGTCCACAAACACAATAAACACACTTGGAGTCCATTCAAAACGGTTCGATAACGGCCACTCACCTCAGGAGGCATACCGAATGTGGATCAACAACGCCTTTTGATATTTAGGTTTTTTTGTTTTTTTTTTCAAATAAAATTACCTGTTTTATTTTCTAAACCAATTAAGAACGTCATTCCTAAGCTATTTTTATCCAATTAAAATGTCGACGTACCAGCAAAATAATCTACAACTAAAGTCACCATAGGTATTTTTTCATATTTAGAAAATGATTTATTAATAATGACCTAAACAAACTCTTTAATTGCATTGAAACACGACATTTAAACGTCATGTTGTGTAAAATGTTCTCTCTTTGGATCGAAATTTGTCAGAATTTAGAAAACATTATGCTGCATGAATAACGTCTTTTGAGTCATATTTAACTGGGCATTATTGGCAATGTTCCCCAATTTAATAAACTGTGTTAATGGCATAGCAACGACTGCATTTCTCATACGTTTATTATCTAATTAATATAAAGACCAGTTAACAATAACGTCCCTAACTTCATTACTGATACATTTTTACTTTGGTCTAATGAAATGTTAATAAGACGTCAGTTTTTGGTCATTACTAGTCACAATGCCAATTTTGATCAAATAAAAAATGATGTTATTTGTGCAACACGATAGGGCATAGGTGGGGATAAAATATTGTCCAATTCCAACGATAATGGCCTAGATTTGGGTGGGGAGGGGGTCAATAATTCGACTTCCATGTACGTTCTTTATGATTGGCCTTTTAATATATTCCGTAATGGAAAAAAATGCATTTTGAAATGCATTAAAGTTGAGACAAATATCTTAAAATGCACGTGAAATTATTGCATTGTTAAATGTATTTCAAAATGCATTCACCACTGTCACAATGCAGTAATACGTTGACATGAGGGATACTGTGCGTTACGTGTTCTTGCTTTTCTCTTCAAAATTTGGACACAATAATCCTTGAACTCTGTGAACCTTATTCCATGTAGTGTATTGTCATACCACAATATTACTGTGTTATAATGTGTCCAAATTCTGAACAGAAATTTAAGAACACGTAACGTACAGTATCCCACACTTCAACGTAATATATTACTGCATTGTGGCATGTGATGAATGCATACTTAACAATGCAATAATTTCACATGCATGCCAATACACTATAGGAAATATAGATAAAGAACACAAGAGTACAAGTATAACGATTTATAGCATGTTATATCCACCCAAACAGTGCTAGATTTAAAAAAAGGCAAGGGTTCTCAGTCATGTAAAGATGTATATGTATTATCTTTCAACTGTTAACGTAGAACAAGGTTGCCTAAAAATGAAAACGTCTAGCAATTAGGTTATGAACCTTAAGCTCAACAACAGTCAACGATATTTTAGGCCCTTTCAGACTGCGAAGCCCCAAACCGTAGCTCGTTTAGCTTACCCTCAATTTCAGCTCTGTATTCAGGCGACTACATTTTAATCCATCCATGAATTTTTAATTCCAATGTTAATCAATATACAGCATATTTCCAATGAGTTTGCTTAAGTTTGACCGCTAGGGAGCCGTCCAATGCGAGGCCTTTAAGACTGTCCAGCTGGCGACACTGAGACGACGTTAATGCTTGGTTAGCTTAATTACTGCAGCAGCTTAACTTTGGTTTTAGTGCTTCGCTTTCAATCCTAGCTCCCCCAGACCACTAATTAATTACAAATTATCATTCGAGCTGTCGGTGAATTTCCTCCATGAGCCCATCGAAAGTTCGGCCATTACATGGACTTCCATCAAAATTGAATGAAGCCCGACGGTCAACTTTGACTTTAATCCGAAGTGAGCATCGTGGCTCAAACGAAACGACCGCAATGAGATTTCGTTTGACCACTCGCCTTTGGGGGATTTCGTCGACCATTTCACACTTTCATTTGTTTTACTAAGGCGGGTTTTTTTAAGTCCAACTTCCTCCCCAGAGATAAGCTTATTCAGTCTCCATCCAGAACAGGTCAGCTGACTGCTGGCAGTTTGACAGGGCCAGATAGAAACGTTCGGACATCTCTTTCTAGAAGCCTGAAGAGGAAATCGAGCTTATTTGCATTCTTGTCCACACCGAACTCAACAATCTCACCAGTCTTCTCAAACTCAAAAACCGCATTTGCGATTCAATTTCAATTGACTTTTTTTTTCCCTAAGAAGATTTATTTCTTGCAAGCTTCCGTATTGTGCTTTTTGCATATGAGACACGCGTGCTGAAATCTCATTTTGCTTTTCGTCCCAGACTGCTACATAATCCTCGAATTTGAGTCTGCTTATCTGTGACTTATCGTGCGGAAAATTACCTGATTTGTCAGTCATATTCATTGCGCACCTGAGACTGTTACAGGTTTTGCTATTTTTTCTAAACTCTTCTCTACTTTGGCTGGAAGATCCAGGGTTTGAGACACGCAAATCGTCTCTAGACATCAACTATAACATGTTTTCATAGCATGTTATGTGGAAATGTGAATTCACGTTGGGTGAACATGACAGTGACATGAACATGAAAAGACGAAACTTGTTAGAAAACGTCAATTATAAAAAAATTATTACGCCACGTTGGTGGAAATATGACGTCATATGTTATGGAAATTAACGTTTTTAAGGATCGAAATTTTACGTTCTGTACATGGAATTATTTCCAAGTAAGATGTTTATGGACATATAGGACTTTTTTCATGCATGGGCATTTCAGCATGTTCATTCATATACCTGTAAATGCCCATAGACTGTTTATAAAATCCTATTAATCCAACTATGTCTCTACATGTCCATATAGGCTGCATTTGATAACATATTTACAGATATGATCATCCATAGCCTATATCCATATCTGGAAAATGCCATACAGTAACTTACAATTGTATATTAAACCTTTTGTTTTATTTATATTGGCACGTATTACATTTGCTTAAAGCAAAATATCAGCAATGATATTGTCCTTAGAAGGAGATCGAAAATTTTTCATAAACATACATGGTTAAGTATGTAGCCATAATACATGTATATGGCTTTATCCAATAATCACGAAACAAAATTGGGGAAGAGGGGTTGTCAAATTCGGATACTAACGGACTAGAGTGAATGGGAAGAGGATGTCGAAAAATACTCATAAACAGTCTTTAAGAACGTTTCAAATAAGTGTTTTTAGCTAATTTCACGTTGAATAACACGACCGATCTCCAGCAGATCTCTTTTAAAAAAACAAAACTTGGAATTGCGCATGATTAATCGAGGTGTTTCCTTCCCTCCCGGTCCTTTAACTCGACTTCGTGCACTGATTTGATAAATATCTTGTTACCGACAGATCGAGCCTGTACAAAATTGTTCAATCGAAGAACGATTAATCATATGAGCCATTGAGTCTGGAGTTTAAATCCAGTTTAACGTTATTTCTGCTGTGCGACTATCTAGCCAACCTATCAATCTTAGTCGAAGATCTTTAATGGTCCTTTGTTCGCATTTTATGAGAGTGTAATCAACGAAGGCTGTCTGATTTCCATGCACTTTAGGTGGTTAAGCCTAACCGAACGAATTACACAGGATTTATGAAGAAATTCAACCAAACTGAATAAGATGAATCTTTAGAGTTGGCGTAACGTCCTGTTATGATCGGAACTGCATCTGTTTCAAGGACCATAGTCAGTATATAATGTAAATATAAATTAATAGGAAGGGAAAAATATTAAATAACACAATCAACATTATCTGGACTAATGTGATGTAACACCGATTAATTCTCCAAATATAATAACTCGTGATCATGATGATTACATATACACACATGTAAATTTATGGCCAGAAGGGGTATCCTCCCTTAGTGCTTGGTTCTTCTTCTTCTTCTTCAATTTCAGCTGCAATGAGTATTGCGAAAAATAATACTTCCAAATAAATAGATGGGGTGCGAATGGTTATCGCAAAATTGATAAGCTAGTCATAATTAGTTTCAAATGAAAGGAGTTAATGGAAATTTAGTGAAAAACATTTTTTGTTCATGTCCTAAACATCCTTAGTGCCTACATATTTTTGAATGAAATTTATGCCATTAAATTTAAAAAAAGGAAAATTGAAATCGTTTGATATAGGATTTTGAAATTATTACACATTTACAAGTGCATGGTGTTTTGCATAAAATAAAACCGGCAATCATGTCATTAAATCATTTTACCTGTAAAATTAATACATTCATAAAAATGCGTAATGCCTTTTGGGGCACCCTGTACTTGTGCAAATGGCTGGATTTAATGCTGAAAATGCATTAATTCTCCTGATATATTGATACTGTAACAATGCAAAAAACAATATTTATTATTTAATTTGACAAATGCAGAAGCTAACACACGAGCATATTCCGACCACCTAGTGGCGCTAGCCCCATCTGGATTCTTCACTGCTTAATTTTCAGTCCTCCAAAATCGACTATTTTGATAAATGAAAAAACCGTGATGATTGGTCGATAAGAACGCTATGTTACGTTGTCAAGACGCCCAACAATACTGAAACTTTGAAAAACAACGAATGATTTTGACGGAATAAAAAATCGATAAGGAACCTTTATTTTCACAATTTACTTTTAAGACTGACATTCTTTGCTAACTTCCATCCAAATTAACGATGAAATAGGAAATAATTAGCTCGGCTCTATAGAAATATAATGATGTTGCAGATTGTCTTATTATACAAAATGCAAGGGTGCATTCAATTACTTGCAATATATTGGAAGCCTTCAAAGACTGCTACAAAAACGGCCGCCTCATTGTTAGTCTGACAAAGAACATCCCGTGCACAATAATTAACCAATCCGCATTTAAAATATTAGCTCACCTCACGAATTGTGTGTCACACAAATAGCTTTTTAATTCAATAGATAATTAAAAATACTCAAATGAAGAAGATAAAAGAGTTTGGGGTTTTAGCTATCTACATGCATGCATATTGATTGCAGATGTGCGTTATGAACTCCATGATTAAATTTAAAAAAGTAATTTAGGGTAAACTGTCTACAACTAAGACCATAATGCGTAACAAATTTACAAAGATTGGGTAATTTTTCAGTGATAAATCTTACAAATCTAACAGATATTATATGTTTTCTTAAAAAGAAAATTAAAAAGAATTTTGAACATGTTTCCTTTCTACTGCTACTTGTATAATTACATTACAATGGCAGAGAAAGTGAATGACATTTTCCAAATTCAAACACTTTTCATCACATTTCATTTACATATACACCGTCAGAGGTTTTACTTCATTACAATCTCAAATGTAGAGAGAAAAACAACAAAACCGATTTTAACTTAAACATAAAACTCTTAAACGTGTTACAGTAGGCTATAAACATGAAAATCAATCACGTGGTCTAGTGATTTTGTAAGAAAATTTCTACATGCGAGCGAAACTTGGTTTCGGTCTTGCACCGGTAGCTATTTTTAGTAAAATTGCGCTGAGCAAGAAACGTCTAAAACGTGTTTACGAGCCTGTTTCTATCCGAGAGAAGTCTGAAATAACATATATTTATTTGCAATATTACTACAAAAATTGCTGCAAATTCGATGCTTGGCCAAGCAAAAAATTTTATACAAGATTATAAGATATCATCAGGAAGGAATTGAGATTGTTTCATAAAACGTGAATCCCTAACATTGCTTTTGAGCCAATTTAAACCCCTGACTGCAGTTAAAATTGCCAAAAACGATCACTAATGCATATATTGTTGAAAATTCGAATATACTGAACCACAACCAATCAGAGATATTCAGCTTATAGATTATGCCTTCCAGCATAGAGAAACAACACCTACTGTATGCAAAACGGATAGGATATGAGAAATGGGACGGGAAAGATTAATCGCAAAACAGTCTGTCATTCTATTGGTCCATTTGAATTCCTGTATATTCTAGTTCTGAACGGACTATAAATTATTGTCTTCATCGCAAAAAATATCACATTTTATTTTTATTGTACACAGAAATCTTCTTTAAGATATGCATGTCATGTATCATTTATTTTTTATCCAATTATTCTACAAAATATTAATTTTGAAAAACTGTGCTCTTGAATTCCATAATTTCCAGTAATTGCAGGTTTTCCAATAGATTAGGCACCAAATTTACTTTTAATTTTCTAAAAACGTTTTCTTCAAGCTCATCTAACTTTTTTACATAAATTACTTTTTTTTAAAATGCCTTCTGTAATTACGTACTTTCGACTGCGTTGCAATCAAACATTTCTATTTGTGACAAAGAAAGCGATAATTAAGCTAAATGGGAAAAAAAATATAAAAAATGCTTCCTTATAATAGAGGTATTTCTTCGAATCGCAAAGACCCTCGCACTATAAATACCACACCGCAGCGCATTTCATTATTTTTCCCTCCTCTTAATTCACAGTTTATTGATTTCTTAAATAATATCAGTTTGGAGAATTGCGGTTTACGCATAAATGTTCGATGAGCCATTAAGTTTACATCGACGGGTTAAATATGCAAAACCCAGACCACTAAAAGACATATTTTACAGCTTCATTAATAATTAAACTTTTTTTATATATGTGTCTACTCCTGACTGATAAGTTACAGTGTATTCGGCACAGCAAGGGTCTGAATTGCAATCAAAAAGAAGCATTCAATACAGGAAAGGCGAATCTAACTTCACACAATATCGCTAAACTATTACGGCTAAAGAATGCTCTAATATTAAACATCAGATGTTTGCTAGACACGAAATCTTTATTTTAACACGTTATCTCTAGAATAAGACATCTTCTGCTTCTCAACTAATTTGGCTTAGTGACTTTAATTGTAGTATGTCATGCACAATATGTTTTAATCATGAACTTAATCTTCACAAAAACAAAGAAATTAAACATTAGGGGGTGAATAAATGGCATATCTATGCCATTGCTAATCTTACCAAAAAAAAATCAGTCCGCTTAACATATGGTTTTAATTATTTTTGACCATATTGTTTGATAAATTAAAATGTTATTCAAAATATGCAAGATGAATATACATTATATAATATTTAATGTGAAAAAAATGTAGACGCATTAGTTTTGATCTGGATCACTGCCAAAAGTAATATCTGTACAATTGCAGTTAAAATACAATTTTCAAAATGATATATAAACGTAGTTTATCCTCATTCATAAAAATGCATACAAATTTGTGCACGTCTTTTAAGAGCAAAAAATATAACACAAGTTACTGCGATCATAATATGAGCAAGTTGTTGATAATTACGAAGTCGCTAAGTGCAAAATGTAAATAAAAGCACACATTTGTAAAGTGAAGTTATATTATTGCACTAAAAGAGAATAAAAGAGAATAAAATATTAACATTTAACAGGGAGAAAGGAAAAGTTCATAAAATGCACATCCATCAGTCATTATTAGGCAGGTCACGTGACGGGAATAAAAGCGACATTTACTTTATTCCCCTTGTCTGAATGGGAATTACTTTTAATTTGGGTTGGTGAATTGAAAAGGCAACTTTGGCAGAAATAGCGGTTCCAATAAAGGCATTCAGAAAAGCGAGAATGGAGGAATTTTCACGGATGACAAACTTCGTAAAAACCATTCTCACAGTTTTGCCGCATGAAATTTACTTAAAAGGTTTTTTTCTATTCTTCCTCTCGGTGAAAGTGTAATTCTAGCTTCACGTTAATTTCAGCAAAAAAAAGTGAAACTCTTCAGCTAGCTGTATTGACCCACATTTTTGCAGGCAGTCTTAAAACCTAGAAAATTCGCAATATAGTTCGAGAGTAAAAACGACACAACTTATATATATATATATATAAAAAACGAATACTGTTTTGTCTAGGTCATACTTTCTAACCATATTACATACCTTGACATACGTCTGAATTACTTGGTACATACATGTACCAAAGCATATGCTTAAGTTTACACCTTTTTAAAAAGCTAAAGATAAACATCTGTTATAGGCTCATGGATAAATTAAGAAAAGTGTTACTCCCTCAGGGTTTTGAAAAGAGCACGAAAGGAAATTGTGGAATTTAAATTTTAACGTGTAATTTCAGTCCATATTTCTGAAGATTACTTCATAAGATAAAATTATGCACATGTAGAAAAAAATAGGAGTAACACTGACTTCAGTAAGTCCACAAGCGGTTTAGAAAAACTAATCACGAATAACAGTATTTTTCATTTTATGACACATCGCAATGAAAATGATTATGAACAAAGATACACACATTTCATAAGTAACTTTCGCAATTTTTGTCACCGCGAATAACTTGTTAAGCTAACAGTTTTCCTTATTTATAGCTCTACTCACAGTTCAATTATATTTAATACTTTTAATAGCACATGGTTATACTCGGAAATAAATTTTCCACTTCCCTGAAGTTTCCCTGAATTTTACAGTTTTTTTAACAAAATACCCTGACTACTCTGGCCAAAGACGCAAAATTATGACATATGCAAATCGGTGCATGATGTTAATATCATGACCGCGACCTGAATTTAATTTCATGACATTTATAAGCTTTTTAATCCTGTAGACACCTTAACTACAGTGTATGTGAACGCAAATGAAGTACTGACGTTAAATTTCCCTAACTTTTTCACAATAAATGAAATTACTATTCACCGCCTTTTTTTGGATTGTTCATGTCTTTCCTGTTTCCCTGACAATTCCATGTTTTCCAAATTTACCAAGTCTGGAAAAACCCTGTTGTAAATAAATCAACTTTATTTTTTTGACGTTCGACTATTTCAACACTGCTTGTTTAGTTAATTATTCCTTAGTTAGAAATTCGATCAATCGAATGGTTGTTCATTTTTTTAGTTTCGTTTTCAAGAAATATACAATTTGGCATGCATTAAAAGTCAAGAATTGTTCTTAACAATGCAGGAACGCTAAATATAAATTTTCATTGCGAAAGAATCCAAAGAATGTGACTGCTCGTTACTCACATCCCATGATAGGGGTAATAAACCGCCCCCGTGCAATATTCTTATTATTTCTTCGCAGAAGCGCCTTCAGTAATAGTGGTTTAGTTGGTATAAAACGGCTTTTTCATATAACTAGACTCTGTTAAATTGGATTAGCAATCGGTGAACCGAAGCCCTATAGCTGGAGAAATTCGATCAGGCGCTTAATTCAATCTTGAAATGAACCCTAAATTCAAGTTTAGAGTTTTAATAAGACAGGCATTTAGAAAATTGTCCAATTAAAGGCAATCGCTTCACCAATATTACCATGGGTATTGGGGCCACTCATTAAATCAAAACCGATGTGGAACCAGCAAATTTGTTTATAACAAGAAAGGACAAAATGTTATAAAACTAACGGCATAATATGTCATAAAAATACCTACATGTATTTTTTCTACACAGTGGTTGCGTGGCCCTAAACGAGGTTAATAGGATCGGTCACCAGGTTTAATTAGGTAAATTAAACTGGAGACCGTCCATTTAACAATCGCTGGCAAGCTCCCTTAGGAATTTCCGAATAGTGCCATAAAATTAAGTTAATTTTGTGCACCGGTACAAAAACATGTTTTTATTATGATGATTTCGGCGATATCAAAGACAAATGGAGCGGGTATCTAATAAGAGCCTAATCCAAAGTTAGTATTTACTGCGTTTAATCTTTGCTATTACATCTAACGGCATCATACTTGCAATTAAAACTGACTTGAACAAATAATAGATGTATTTTTTTATATTAAAAACACGAATGTTTATTTATAAATAAATTGCGTAACTCAATTCATAAACTATAATTAGAATCCACTAAGTTTCTAATAAGGTATAAATAGATATTAAATTTATGTGCAATATGGTTGCTCTAATAATAGTTTTCTATTGATATATTTGAGTGAAAACAGCGTTTAAGTACACTGCACACATTGCGGTAATATTATGTTCTATAATAACATACACGTAAATGTAAAGTGTAAAATTATCATTTATTGGCAAAGGTCAAGTAACAAGGAAAACAATATATATTTACGCAAATGAATATGATTTATTGGGTTTAAAAATATCATAATTAAACCTCTGCACATAAATTTATGTAACTGCTGAACGCCTACAACCCTTATACTTAACGAATTTATCACGCAGATATTATTTTAGGTACAGAACAAATTAAATAACATATTCCAAATTAATCATTATGCGTAACTAAGCAAAATTGAATAGGGATCACATATTTTTACATGCATGTTTAAACGTGATTTATTGACTTTATGAGTTTTAATTAAACCACAGAAAACGGATTTTCGTAATTTCTGAACGCCCCCAATCCTGATATTTTAAGGAATTTTTCACGCAACTGCTATTTTGGGAATATAATGCATTTTTTAAATATACATGTAACTATATGCAGCGATACATCAAAAATCCCTAAAATACAAAGAACATTTTTCATTTTTAAAACCTGGCATTAAATGATAATTATATATTGTATATGACACCAAAATAGTTCGCAAGCTGCAACTATGCTTGAGCATTCCCAATAAATAGGCTTATGAACTGATATTTATAACATTTACAAACCGCACATTCAAATCATGGTGGAATCTGATGCTCGAAATAATTGCTAGCACGCAACTGCAATTTTACCAAAAACCAAAGTCATTATTTACTTGAAACATATAGTTTGGAAATTGGAAATATTATTTTAATATTCAAATAGGATACATGCACATTTATTTGTGCATAAATTTATGTTGTATTATTATCAGTTTTTACAGTATTTATGTCACACTTTTGGAATAATAATCGAAAGAACTGAACTTTTAAAATATGGTTTTCGTATTATCTCGTACTATCCTTTTTGTGACAATAAGTTAGCGCACGCAAAACCATACAATTACTGATTGTAACCAAAGTTTAGTTAAGCAAATGTTGACTAAAATTAATCAGTCGTGATCAAGATTTAAAAATTTTGTAGAATTTTGAAGCTAAAATGACACAGATTACTTGGCTAAAAGTTCAAGATTGTTTTTTTATTAATTTTACAGAATAGCGAATAAATATTCATACATTTCGATTGATCTTAAAATTGAATTTTGAAATTGAAATATTGTAAAGGTGGTAAGGGGGATGCTAAAAGCAATTTAAATAAACAAAAAGCATCAGTAATATTGGTTTTTGAATTTTTGTCCAATAATATACCCCAACATCAAGTGTACTGTATTTCGAAAACTATTTGTGAGCATCGAGCAAAGTGACCTCCTCCCCTTTAATAAGACAATATTGGCATACTTGCATGTTAGCGGTGCATTTTCCGACCATGATTAATTTTACGATCATCAGTGTTTTCCCTAACGGTCAGATAGCGTGTTATTACAAGGCGTAATTCGCCGATTATTTAATTGGTCAGTCGTATAGTCGAAACGAGCCACTTCTAGCTCGGATGTGTGGCTGTAAAAAAACACGAAAATGACCAACGGATATTAAAAGGCGAGGAACCCTCGTTCCAAACACCCCTCCACTTTGTCACGCTGCTGGACCCGGTAACAAAACCCAACGATCGTATTACGATTTTTATTAATATTGCTCTGAATTATGGAATATGGCTCGTACGGAATTTTAGTGCCGTAAGTCGTGCCTTTTTTTGGCCGTTTGAACGACCACTAATCAGCTTACATTTTTGATGGCCCTAAACAGTTGCTGGCCTTTGTAGCTCCTGTGAGGGAACTTGAACACGAACAATCGTCGCATTTTGTAAGCTGGATATTGCTGATAAAAATAGCATTTCATGAATACACTAACTAGCGAAGAAACCGACTCACCTAAAGGTATTAAAATACGTTTTCTTCAGCCAGTAGATAATCAAATTAAAATCGGAATAGCTCGTTTTGTAAGCAGTTTATTTGTCTTTAAAATGCGCCTATTTTGCTTGCCTGCGATTGGCGTGCATTTATGGAATTTCATTTTCAGGCTATTCTCTTACGAAATTTAAGAAACAATTTAGATGCATTTGAAAGTGCTTTAAATTGTTCACAAACCGAGATATTACGATTTTAAATTGAATATCTACTTAATGAAGAAAATGTATTTTCGTGTTTAATACCTTTAGGTGAACCAGTTTCTTTGTTCATAAGTGTTAATTAAGTCGAAAATTAAATTGTAAGAGTGCTTTGCTTTACAGAGGTTTGAACAATAAAAAGCTATCCTGCATGTCTCAGTATTTCGGATATTTTTTTCGTGAAAGATTGACATGATCGATTATTTTTATACAGCGTTACGAAAATATTCTATAAGCCTTTAATTAATGTTTCATAACAGACGTACAGTATACGGATAAATCGGGGATAATTTGCACGTACATGTAATTTTGAATCATATTCGAGATGGCTGCGTTAGCGTAAATGCAACCATGCACTGAAAATAAATATTAATTGCCTAGAAGTTTATACGTTAAAAATACACAGTAGTTTGAATTTTGATGGAAAAAGATTTAAAATATGTTTCTAATCTACGCAATGTTTCAAACAAACAAACAAAAAATAATATTTCTAGGTTTTTGCAGTTAATCCACAGAAGTTTATGTATTAGAAACAACTTGAAAATTGATAAGAAAATGTTAAGGAATTGAAAGCTGTGAACTAAAATATTTTTCTACTATACTCAATATTTCAATATCGCAGGCAATGCTTTATTATCATACGTGTTTAAGAGCTTTTAGTCTCGAAGAACTGAACATATTAATTTGTGCGTCATTGCCACATTATCCAGCCAGGCGAAAGCAAGATAAATTTTATAACTTTGAGCTAATTTCTCAACGTTGAATTATCAATTACACGTATTTTCGTATAAGCTAGTCTTAGTAGAATAGTCTTAGCTGCAGCTTTATATCAGACCCATGCATTAATCCGTATTAATTCCACGAGATAAAAAAACAAAACTTGCAGGGCTTATCCAGTGTTGATAAAAATGAATTATACACGAGCCTTTAGAGCTAATCAAGTGAAATCTTAATTTACTCCTCGAAACAGCATAATCTTAAATCCCAGCATGCTTAGCTGAGCTTTTTATTAGTAAGGTTATGATCCTGATTGCACCAAAGCTTAAACCATGGCTTTCTGAACAGGCCATGCAAGGCTTACAGCAGCTGCACCCAGTAGCCAATAACAACGCTGGATTGACGACATTTAGCTTGAAGAAACAATGGCCCTTAGAAACGACTTTTACTCTTTTAATAAAAACCGAATTTGGCTCGGTACCCTGACCACTTACTATTAAATTTCGTGGGTTTTCTGGTGATAAAAACAAGAAAAGCTGTTTTATTATTACGTTTAGCCCACTTATAAGGTGTTAATGCTCCCAAAGACATGAAGCCGAAATTCATTTGAAGATGTATAAGAAGTTTATTTATCGCATAGTTTTATACGTTAGGGTACGTCCAAAAGAGACGGCATTCAAAAAGTTGGTTTTTGACTGGAAATGACGTCAAATTTAAATATATGGCAGTCGACTTTTGTTATTTCATCGAATAACATCGTTTGAGAAAGTTGTAGTTAACTACATGTAGTTGTCTTTTTGACATGTTTTTAGACAAGTTAAAAAAATTGGAAAAAATTTACTGAACTGTTTAAAAAAATACAAAAAAAACGTTATATGAATTTAAATTCACTTGTATAAAAAACTAAATACGTTACAAAGCTTACAAAAAATTGCCATCAATTAACCTTCACTGTATAAAATTTGATTTCTTGATTTTAACTCTAATCATTTTAAAACTCAACGTTAAAATTAATGCCCTAACGGCAAAAAGATAAACAGAATAATACAAGAAATATAACAATAATTTTTATAGAAAAAGTCAACATTAAAAAAAAACTAGATTAAAAACAAATAAATAAAAAATATATATATAAGGAAAATATTCCACTTTTAAATCAATACTGCCAATGTTAAAACCAATACCGCATTGTGTGTCCCACAAATTATCACAAACCAAAAAAATGTTTAAAAAAATAACAAATTAAAAACAACAAAATATAGCAAATTATTATACAAAATATACCAAATTAACGCCATCAATGGTAAATTCAATGCCCCATGGTCTGTCACACCGGTGTATTTCCCCCACAAATTAGTGTAATAAAGGACCAAAAATTGAGAAATTCTGAGAGCGCTCTTTCTGTGAAACTTCCTGTACCCAATAACAAGACATGGCAAGTCCCAAAACTCCATTGCTAACAGCCTCGCAGAGTAGACAACAATTTATCCTTTATGGCAGTAAGATTGTCATTACAGTTCCTAACAGCGAACACTACTACATTAACACCAAAACTACATTAAAGGTTAACATCGTTAGCGATACTTAAACACGCTCGAATATGCACATAACCAAAACGAGTGCGAAGATCCAAACTAGACCACATCCCCCAGTTTGCGTCATTAATCGCAACATTTTAATTGCCGTTTATCCTTCCAGATAAGAGGGCGCAATGGGAGGCGGACCACGCTATCGCCAAAGCCCCAAGCTTCTGTCGTCAAAACCAGAAGAACACTAGCCAAAACCCTCAAACCATGTTCAACGACACCGAGTTCTACCCTTACGCCGGTGGCGCCATCCTGGCGGGCGACGAGACCAACGACATCCTGGACAGGTTCGAGCCTGCCTCCAACGCTTCCTTCTCCTCCATGGACAGCGGTCCTCCGGAGGCTGGTGTGAGCTACGAGGTCAGCGACAGCAGCGCCGTAGCGGTCAGTGCTTCCAACCCCCTGGTGGCCGCTGCGGTCCACTGCCTGATGACCAACATGTCGCTGTGCAGAGGTGACAACGAGACAGACGACACCAACAGCACCTACTCCCAGCAACCTGGGGGCAACTCGACCACAGCGCCCCCTGCCGAGCTCCCGTTTCCGCTCTGGCTGACCATTGTGATTGCCACGGCGTTGACCGTGTGCACCGTGCTGACCGTTGGTGGCAACATCCTGGTGCTGATCGCCTTCTTTGTAGAAAGAGCCATCCGCATCCCCAGCAACTACTTCATCGCCTCCCTGGCGGCCTCCGACCTCTTCATCGGCCTCATCTCCATCCCGTTCTACTCGGTGTACGTGCTGATGGGCAGCTGGGACCTGGGCAACGTTCTATGCGACCTGTGGCTGGCCGTGGACCACACCGTCTGCCTGGTGTCCATCTACACCGTGCTGCTCATCACCATCGACCGGTTCTGCTCGGTGAAGATCGCGGCCAAGTACCGCAACTGGCGCACGCGGGCCAAGGTGATCGTGATGGTTGTGGTCACCTGGATCATCCCTGCTCTCATCTTCTTCGTGAGCATCATGGGCTGGGAACACTTCATCGGCTACCGCGACATGGCCCCCGGCAGCTGCGAAGTGCCCTTCCTGCAGAACCCCGTGTTCAACACCTCGCTAGTCATCGGCTACTACTGGACCACCATCGTCATCCTCTTTGTGCTCTATGGGGGCATCTACAAGACGGCCAGCGACATGCAGAAAAAGTCGGAGGCCAAGCAGCGGAAGATGCAGTCCATGGTGGCTCTCAGCCAAGCGGCTAACCCTGCGAGGGTGGGCATCGCCCTGGCCAAAACCCAGGGCACGGACAAGCCCAAAACCCCCGCCTTGGCCTCTGTGGTCGCCGAGGCCACCGACGCCAGGAACGCTGCCAACCGTGCTGCGGAAGATACGGAGGTCACCAGTTTCACAGAGGCCAAGAAGGAGGAAGAGCGCTCCAGCAGTCCGGTGTTCGAGTCGGACGAGGAGAGCACCACCAAGGTAAACATTCTGGTAATGGTTTGTTTGGAACAGGCTGGTTGATTGGTTTAATGGACACCAGTCCTGAAAGGCAAAATGGTTCTGCAAAGGGCGTCCATCCGAATTCGAATTTTATATAACCCGCGATCCATCTAATCTAGATTCTAAATGGCATAGGTCAAAAGCTGATTTCACAATGCTCCTAACACATGCCATCCTCCTTCCATATGATTTGACATCAAATTTGAATATTGAATAATGTTTCATTTCCAAATAACAATATCAAAATTTAATAATTTAATATAAAAAACGCATTCAATGTTCGATCTTATAATTAATAGGTCATTAGCACATAGTTAATTTTTTTTAAATCTTTTTCAAACAGTCATCAGTTCAATGAGTATAATTCCTCTTGAATTTTGTAAGGGATTAACCAGAAAATGACATGACATAAATCTACACCAATTGTACAGAACATGTATCGTGCTTAAAACAAATTATGTAACGCATTATCATTGCAACTCCTATAATCTCTCTTTCGAAACGCTTTTATAGTGACAGGGATACAGGCATGCAGAAATGCAGATGTCCAAACAAATGCAAACCTCAGAAATTGATGACGAGGTTTAGGCAAATTAGGCACATTTTAAAGAGCAATAAATTGTTTGCAAAACTATTTTAACATTCGATAACTATATATTTCTTACATATGTTTTTGATTTCTTTGTCCAAAAGACCAAGAAGCCAGAAGAGCGGACGACGACCAAGGCCGGCAAGACGCGGAAGGGTCACTCGAAGGGCAAGCGCGCGGACAAGAAGCCCAGCAACCCTGATGCCCAGATCCCAAAGATCGACCCCCCGCCACCCCCGGCCAAAGCCCGGTCAAGTGCCTTGCCCACCTCGTCACCGATCGCGGACCTGCTGACCTCTTCCCCCGCCAGGTGCCCCAACGGAAAGCAGCTGCTGACAAAGGAGGAACTCTCCAAGAGCCTGACTCCAGAGTTGAGCAAACAACAGCAGCACAGGCCACCAAACACCCTGGACCTGAAGCCGGTCAACGCCCTGCTCAGCCGCGACATCCTCATCATCTTGGACACTGCAGACCTTCGCTTCATGGACGAAAGCTCGGTGGTCATCCCAACCCCCCAAGACAGCCCCAGGATGGGCAGTGTCCATTCAGTGCCCAAGGCGCCACTGCCAGACGTTGCTGCTTCCACTTGTCCTAGCAATACGAACACAGCCAACAACGTGCACCAGCATCCAGTGGCCATGGTGGACACTCAGGTGGACAGCTTGACCGACAGCAAGACAATCACTCGGGTGGCCAAAGGCGAAGACTCTGATGCTGAGCGTAACAACCACGAGTCAGGAGGCTGCACCTCCAAGGCCGGATCGGTCAAGGTGTCCAACAGCAACCACCCGGAAGTGGGTGTGGCAGAGCCTGCCAAGAAGGAGCTGGTCAACTCCATCGGTCAGAGACTAAAGATGAGGGGCAGAAAGAGGAGAGACAGGGAGAGACAGAAGTCAAAGTCTGAGAACCGTGCCAGGAAGGCTCTGAGGACCATATCGTTCATCCTAGGGGCGTTCTTCATCTGCTGGACACCCTACCATATCCTCGCCCTGGTGGTGGGCTTCTGTGGCTCTGGCTGCGTCAACCACCACGTGTTCTATTTCGCTTATTTCTTGTGCTACGCGAACAGCCCTGTCAACCCCTTTTGCTACGCTCTGGCAAACCAGCAGTTCAAGAAGACGTTCACCAGAATACTCAAAGGGGACCTGCACAGAACATAGCCAGCCCCAAACCCAGCAATCCCAAAGCCCAATGCCAGTTTTGTATTCGTCGAAATTGTACATACGAGTAGGTGAAGTGCGTAGGGTAATCTCAATTTTGTTGACGAGGAGGTTTGATAAAAGCATTTTGTAACGGATTTAAATGGGTACGAAGGGATGGAAAAGGCAACAATGTCTACATTGACTTTTTGTTTTTGTTTTAAAAAGCTGTCCAATTTTCAATGTTTTCCTCAAATTTTATTTTAACTAAGCACCCTCAACCTGAATTTTTTTTTAAATTAAAATAACAAAACAAATCAAACTGATTAAAATGATTTTCCATTTATGTGTTTTACAAATTTCAATTTTTTTCCTAAAGAATTTCTTAGATTTCAATTCAATTGAATTCAGTTCAACTCAGTACCCTACCGGCAGAAAAGATTTGCATTGTGTGAAATGAGTTAATCCATCAACCTGAGGGGGAGTGGCAAGGGTAACAATGTGTACACCGACTTATTGCATAAAAAACAGACAAATAACCTTACACATTACTGGCAGCAAGAATATGCCATGTAGTGAGGGGATGTAATCCATCAATCTAAGGGGGCATGTGAAAAAAGCAACGATGTTTGCAATGACTTTTTGTTTAAAAAACTAAGCAAATTAAATTGATTAACAAAGATTTCCTATTTTAAATATTTTTACAGCTTTAAATTCAAGCAACTCAGTAGCCTACTGTCATCAAGTATATGCTATGTGGTAAGAGGATGTAATCCATCAACCCAATTTATTCAGTTGATTAACGACAAAATCTGCATCTGTCAAAATACAGTAGGCTAAACCGCAGATCAATTTCAAACAGTATTGTAAAGTTTTCATGTCTGATAGTGTAAATCATTGTTTAAATTTAATACTTCTTCGTTCAATTACCAATCGACTTTATTTTGACAGTTGTAACTGCAGGGCAGCATAGGAAGCTATAAATTACCACTAGAAATGGGATTTATTTATATTAATAAATAGCTTGATTTATCGCAGGCCGGGTATATATGTATTATGATATCATGATCGAAAAATTCAATAAATCATTTTTCGAATAGAAAGATTTGACCGAATTTTCCGCACAAAAAAGGGGGAAAAGTTGTAAAAAAAAGAATTACGGTTTGACCTGCAATTCCTTGTGAAATGGCTCGATTTATTGCATTGTGACATATTTAACATTTATAAAGTTAGATTGCCTTTTGGATTTCATTTTTTTAAATGATTAATGTAAACCTATTTTTAATCTGCTTCGTTATAGCTGTTGCCCGTAGCAATAAACTAAACTGAAACATAGTTTGATTTTACCATAATATTTAAATCATTTAGAACGTCGAGTTAAATTTAAGATTTATTTAATCCTAATTAGTTAACATAGAAGATGAAAATATCTTCAGATTAACAGTGATATTCCTGATTTCAGTCATAAATTGAGTGCTAAGCCACAATTACAGTCAATTGCTTTGCTTTGATCATGATAATAAATTGAGATTACCCAATCGTACGAGAGGCATTAAGTACATCTATTGTTCAAACCAAGTATTTATAAATACGACCTAGAACAACGTGCTTTCTTTAGATAAAAATAATATCAGTGGCTTCTGTAGTAAGCTGTTTAGAACAAAAACAAGGTAAACCAATAACAAGTTGCACACTAATCACTGATGCTTTGTTTTACATATAAGAAAATTAGCATACAATTGCTTTCATTTAACTATGACAAA
Source organism: Rossiulus vilnensis (assembly GCA_034700785.1). Taxonomy (NCBI): domain Eukaryota; kingdom Metazoa; phylum Arthropoda; class Diplopoda; order Julida; family Julidae; genus Rossiulus; species Rossiulus vilnensis. The sequence goes on along the minus strand of JAQIXS010000639.1, from coordinate 19,313 downwards.
GATACTTTGCGATTTTGTTCAAAGAAAAACAATATAACAGAATGGAATAATAAAAAGAAATAATTCGCAGTGTAGAATACAATTGTTGAGCGATTTAACATTCACTAAACATTTTAAATGTAGATTTCATAAAGACGATTCCGTAATCCTAATCGATTTAACATTATTTTAATTAAAACGCAAAGAATCTTAACCCTATTATGTGTTTGTAAAGACATACAGATAAATACCGCAGCGTACATAAACTATACATGTACATGTAAATATCAAAACGGACTCCCAAATTCTCATTGAATTGCTTATATCAAGAGAAATTAGAGACTTGTTATTACGCCAGTTTTTTAGCTATGATGTTACGCGATCGATCCATGGGGAAAATGCTAAGTGAATTTCCAAAAAAAACGATATCTGAAAAGTATTATGCTCAGGTGCCATACTGGCTCATCAGATCTAATTATCGCCTTTGAAAACGGGCCAAATTTGCATTTCATAAATGTTGACTAGATTAGTAGGCGTAGTTACCCACATCATCTAGCAGTTGAAACAAAGTGAATTAATTATATCGACAAATTTAATTTTGCATGCAGTGAACAATTTGTAGACAGGCAGCCCTGCAAAGCACCGCTGTTAGTAGAGATTGCTCGTTTTAAGGGTTATTGCAAAATCGCAAGCAAGGATTGCTTGATTTAAGGGGCAGCAGACAGTGATTTTATTTCAAATTCATCATCATTCTCACGTACATAAATGATCTAAGCTATGGCATATTTAAGTTCCATCAAGTGAGATGAGAGCATTAGCTGATTCACGATGATTGCATGTTGTTTGCTGAAAGCAAGATAGGATGATCATAAAGCAAACATGAAGGGTTATAAAGGCGCAATTTTACAAAAACATGTGTGAATGACATTTCATTGAAAACGTGAATTAAACTAAATTCAAACTATAGCAAACATTTAAATACCAAATACAGCTAAGAAAAATTTGCAATAATTTAGTCTAATTCCACTACAAAACGTTTAACCCATATTTGCTCGAGGATTTTCGAGTTCATCTCTATCAAATTTGTTTAACTACAGCTGTTTAGCTAGGTTTGGAATGCAGCAATTTTTCCATATTTATTGTCTGAGCCAATTACAGACGTTTTCGAATTCATAAGAGCTAGGCAAGCATGCTGAACATGCAAAGTGGTGCTGGCCCTAGTAAGTTTTTTTCTTGGAAAAGATAAACTACCTTGGATTTCTTCGAAATCTCGTTTTTCCATCAAATGGCTGGAAGGTGAATATTCTAATACCAGGAAACAACAGCCAAAACTTTATTTTCGCGACGTTTCAGTCATTTAATTTGACCATCATCAGGCGACTATGAAGATGAAGATACAGGCAAAAATAAACAAATAAAAATAAGAGCATATTTAGCTAATGGTGAACAGTTATTTGCAAGAAAATACAGTTGTTGGATTTTTTACATGGAGAGGTTTTTTGCGGTAATTGGTTAATTCAGAAACAGATTAGTTCGAGTCATTCGGATTAACTTATAGTGGTAACTTATCTGTTTCTGAATCAACCAATTACCGCCGAGTCTTGTAAAATAGCGGTATATAATAGCAAGTATAGAACATGTACAGTTGGTTTAGATCACGTTCAATTCGTAAACTACCACTCCAATGCAACTGGATGATGTATATCTCACCACGCAATTAATGTAAAAACTAAAAAAACTCCATGTAAAAAATCCAACAACCGTATTTTCTTGCAAATAAGTGTTCACCCTCAGCTAAATATGCTCTTATTTTTATTTGTTTATTTTTTTCCTGTATCTTCACCTTCATAGTCGCCTGATGATGGTCAAATTAAATGACTGAAACGTCGTAAAAATAACAAAGTTTTGGCTGTTGTTCCCTGGCATTAGAATAAAAACTACCTTAAATATTATAATGTCTAGAAATATTAACATTCATATTGCGAATAATTCGCCTGTCAACAAAAACTGTATATCTCATCTCATATCTGTTCATTTAGATTTAGTGCTTATTGAGCTTCCATCCGATTTCTCTGCCACATTCATCGAGAACACATTAATCAAAAAGTCATTTAACCGGTTAAACTGGCAGGGGCTCGATTAATCGATATTTACCAAAATCGTTAAAAACAAAGGGCCAGTAAATCACAAGCTATGCTAAGGTTTAATCAAATTAGATTTACAGTTGACCTTGCAAAACCTCAAGGTTTGAATACTAATATTAAGTTTATTGTTCAACTGATAAGCTCGCTTTCAGGGGCAACTCCTTTGTGCAACCTTCACAAATAGCATCATGGGATAGTAACCAACGGCTACCAATGTAAGCCATTTTATAAAGCTAAATCCATTTATGCACAATTCACAGAAAAATGTTTATCGGATAAAATTGGATTTTACGATGCTAAATTTAATTATTTGATTAATTTCCCTGCACAATAATTTTCACGCCAAAGATTAACATACTTCAAACGAAGCAATTTTTCCAGATGTATTGTCTGAGCCAATCACAGACGCTTTCGAATTTCAAGAGCAAGACAAGCACGATGAAAGGGGGAAAGTACATATTTGTTTCTAGTACATTATTGGCTTATTTATAATTGATTGTCGCCATACTTAAAACTTGGAGTGGTCTTGTCAGGGTAAGCGTTGCGATCAATTTTCAACACCAAGTTTGAAGAGCTGGCTATGTAAATATCATACGGATTGTGACACTGAAGGTGTTTATGTTATGCTCGTGAGCTGCTTTGTTTGCTGCCCAGTTCACCGCAGTTTTGCAACGAACTATGGTAATCGAGATAAACAAGAAGTCACCAGGAGAATGTATGCAATATTTAGGCCTACATTTGTATTTATTTTTCTGAATATTATATGTGAGACCAAATACCTAGAAGCCATGAGATGCCTGTGTAAATTTATCGATTTACAAATGAAAATTTCTTCCAATTTTACACGCACACAAAATGTAATGTTTAGTTTGGAGCCTTAACAAATCTATTGTGCATATATTGACCCTAATTGTTATCATTATTACGCACCCCCTTTCCTTGTTCCCTCATAATATGTGTGTCGCAACAACCAGTAGGATGTACTATTGCTATCAATAAAATTGATATGATCTTATCGCGGATATCATGTAAACCCATGTAAAATATTTGTTATACCGTGAATTGTATGTTCCTCGAGTTTAATCAACCAACCAAAATGGCAGAGTTTGGTGAAAAGAAAACATGAAAATTGAGTTAAAAAATGCCGTTGGCTATTTTGTATATTTTTAGGTACATGCAGTTCTAAGACAGTTCTATTGATGTCATCTTGGATTTGGGAATGGTTTTGAGAATACAAGTTTTATGTCTTTTACACCTTGGTACAAGCATTTATGTTCATTTAAGATAAATCCTGTCGAATGTAATTTGTTATTTAAAGAACAATGTTTAATTAGTCATAAATATGAAGATGAGCAATTTAATCATGAACACAACAACAATCATTTGGATTTTAATTTACAGATTTACTTTAAGGCAAAATGGCTAAAATAACTTCTGTTTTAAACCTTGTTTATTAATAACATGGATTGGCCGTTATTAACTTTCTTACAAAATGAGATAATTAATCAAATACTTTTTATTTTTATTTCTGCAACATTAACATTCTATATTTGAGTATCGTTTACGCTACGCAAGTACAACTTGTAGTTAAATCGAAAAGTTCATAAAAATGACAAGTGAATAATATAACAGAAAACCCTTAAAGCTGAAATTTGAATTTATATTTGACCATTATCAGTTGCGAACAAATTTTATTTAGTTACAAAAGGATGTGCATTGTCCAATCCAAGAACGAATTTGGTTCTCTAATAAATGTCATTAAGGGTCATCTAGCGGCCAGTATGTAGCCATTCTGTTTTTAATTGTTGGTTGACCGAGTTTCCAAAGGCCAAACGGATATTATCAAATGACCCCTTTAATAGCTATGACATTTAGAAATGGGAGCTAGCTGATGTATTGTTTTCAGATCTTAAATTACAGTGTGCCATGAAATGTTCGCACTACGTTCGGTTATTCGTAACCAAGGGGCGTTCTATAATTAGTAGAAGCGCACAATTTGTTTACAAATTTATATGCAAACACATTGTTTACAAATTTTCAATTTATTGCATAACTTAATTCATTGCTAAATTCTTGAGAATCTATTTTTAAATTTTGCCAATCTATTGATAAGAGTTCGTAAATCCATTTATTATAAAAATACAGCAATTTTGTGATATTTAGAAATAGGTTAAACTGGTTTCATTTAGTAATCTTAAAAAAACATAAATTCGAACAATTGCAAAGGTTATTGGCTTGTAAACATTTGTTTATTAATAGCAAGCAGTAGTTTTCAAGCAAGAGATGCGTCAGATACATTTTATGAAAAATCTAACATTATACATTTATCAACAATGGCACATATGTATTTAATTCGTTCGTTACTGAAAAAATAATTTGGCAGCTAATGATCTTTAACTATAATTCTCAAAGAGCAATTCCTTGTTCAAAAAACCACATTACGTGGGGTATCAATTAATGGTTAGTTTTAGCACAAAAAATGCTGTTTAAATCATTGCAAATCGTTAGCTTAGCACTAATATTTTTTATTTTTTACTTACATCCTCGAGTTAAACCAACACCACCGCTTCATTGTAGCAATAGTTAACTAATACTCAATTTAACTAAACACAATTGACCACTTTTAATGATTAGTTCTAATTGATCATCATAGGGGACATTACGCTTGTTCGAGTGAAAAATAAAAATTTTCACTTTTGCTTATTTCTTTGAAAATACAAAGGAAATTTAGCAGCTTTTTCTCAATTATTTAAGGCATTTTCAAGTGAAGATTGGAGCGGAAACGCCTGAAATCTAAGAGTTCTACAACTGGTATCCAAACTGAACAATCAATATTAGCTTAAAAACGTTCTCATTAATTTATACATATTATTTACATGTTCGATTATGTTGAAACTTGGTTTCCACTTTATTCTTGACCTGAAGATGCCTATAAAATGTCAGAGTTAAATGCCGTTTTCACGTCTTACTGTACTGTTTTTATTCAAATAGCAAAACAAGTTTGAGCATTTTAAACGCAGGAAAATAAAGTGTAAATTATGCCCAATGTATATTCAGTTCAAACTGTGATTTCCTATCAGAATTTTGGGCGCTGGTCCATTTCCGAGTTTTTACTTATAAGATTGTATTAGTTGACGTTGACAACAGTAGTACATATGTAGACGATGATTATGTATAATTAATAGGATATTGTCACTATGATTATGAAATATTGTACAGTTTTATGCATGTACAGTATATTATATATATTTGCCTGGATATGTCGTCTAGGCCATTGCTGTGTCATAAATAATGGGATTGAAAATCTTACTTTAGTCCTAATTCATTATTTTACTACATTATGGTTATTCACTTCAATTTTGCGCCATAATAAGATGCATAACTTTTGTAAGACAATTGCAAACTTATTACATAATGGTGCCAATAATACGCATAATTTCGAAAAAAAATTTAAATTCAAAATGATAGGCACAATAAATTTGTATGAGAGCACCTACTTCACGACATTCATATGTATTTACACAATTTTAAAATTATTGCTTCTTAATCTAAATTCCGCAGGTAACAACATAAAAGCAATTTTTCTTTCAATGTTGCTTACAAAAACTTTCGAAATCAAATATATCCGCTTAATAGTGTCACTTAAATGTATCTTATTAAAATTTGCAATAGTTAAAAACATACCTCTAAAAAAAAAGAAAGAAATACATTAAGGAAATGATTCAAAATTCATTCACGAATTAATTACTGATTAATTGTGAATCATACAAAACATTTAATACATGTATATACCGATCATTGAGTCATCTAAAACTGAAGGTTTGCGTTGCGAAAATATTTCAAATTAATTTGTTAAATCAGAATACTTAAAGTTTCGAGTGCTGCAACAAGAGCATTATTAGCAGGTTTCTGCATCCTGTCTTACTTTAAATTTTATTTATTTATTTCAATTTAATTCCTCTAGCGTATTATTTACCAAAAGAACAGCAAATCCATAAAAAGGCTTGGAAATGTCACTGATGACACATAAAACGGCGATCAAAAGCCCAGGTAAGAAATTTTTATTTACTCCCTCAACGATGATTAACTTCGGCTTTCGTTGGTTACAAAGACGATAAAGTAAGTTGATCTTCTTCAAACATTACTCCACATTTCCCAGAAGATTTCGAGGCGAAAAAAAGTTGTACAAGTTTCAGTAAATCGCTGCCTTGGCAATTAAAGCCAGAAGAAACACCGATGCAAATTGTCTTAAATGAATTTAAAGAGAAAACCTTATTAGTACTGCGGTTTTGGGATACTTCACTCGGGCCAACAGCTTAATTAAGGCAGAGCAAATCAGAAACAGACAATTTCAACAAAATTATTTGAATTTATACTTTTCTTATTCCTGCTTGTGACGACCATGCTTTAAAAGTTTTAAAATTGGAAGCCTATCTAAAATGTTTTAAATATCAAGTTTGTGTCTTTCACCCGAATAAAACTTTGATTCCAAAGTAAATTTTTTAAAAGGAAATAAAATACATTTTTCAATTTTTACTGTCACTTCATGTCTACGATTTCTTCCATTTGTGAGGAAGATATCAAAATATAACATGTGAAATAGCGAAAGTGACATCCTCTTATCAACTACAGTTTAATTTAAAATACGTGAAATGTCTGTTAAGCGGCATTACCAATTTCATTTCATATTCCTTGCCATACTCAAAAAGTTTATTAGTCTTTTATTAAAAAAAATACCGTTGGATATGCCGTATTTCAAAAAACTCCATATGACATGCGTGTCAAATGTAATTTCGAGTAAAAACGTTTATAGTAAAACAAATTAAATAAAAATGTCAGGTTAAGTACAAATGATTCCGTCCTGGCCTTTAAAATGTCCCTCAGAACTTTAATTAAGAAGTGAAAAATAATTTATATTAAAGACTATATTGTCCAAATCGATATGTAGTGTATATAGAATTAAAAACGAACAATTCCGCACGTTTTTCACAAAATTTTGAGATATGAAGATGGGGTGCGCCTATAAGCGCACTTTTCAAAAATGTCGATCAATGGCATCCCCATTCTATTTAACTCAAAAGTAAACACAAAAGGGCTTCACCACAGGGGATAATGGTAGTTTTAAATGGTTTTAAAGGCAATCTTTATATGCTTTAATCAGCAAAATGACTCAATTATTATGAATAATTTATTTTTTCCTAAAATTAAGGTCTAATTTCTGGATGCGGGCTATATGGATATGCGGCTTATATGCGAGCAAATACAGTAAAATAATTAATGCATGTTATAGCGTTCTAAAGTATTTTGAATTATTTCACAAATGTTATTATTAACACAGAATATTCAAAGCTATTTGCAAGTAAAACAATGGTGCAAATGGTGCATTCGGATTTGTTTAAAGGAGAAAACACGATTTTGAAAACTAACATGAATAACAAAGAAAATAATACCGGAATAATCCGTTCGTTTCTTATGCAATAGACTTGACATCAACTAGACTTAATAGAAAACTTAACATGAATGTCCAATGATTCACTGACGATTGAAGAGCCTGCATCCAAAGAAAATAGCATATAGCTAAGATAAATCAGACAATGAGATAGCAGAGTTGCAAAATTTATTGCCGTCACTAAATGTTATCTGACCCGGTCCATCGCTAACACTTGTCGCAGGAAATGACCACTTGACCAGCTCCGTATTAATAAGAGGATAAGGCAGAGTTATTAGTTTCATGCTCGGAACAGACCACAATTATGAACTGACCACTGGCTATTTTGTCGAGCACGCTTTGTGAAGCAGCAACAAGAGTTTCACGAGCTGCTTTTTGGCTTTCATTCCAGGTCACGGTGTTCAATTTCCCAAATTAATGGAATACTGAAGATGATCTCAGCAATTTGCGTTTAATTAAAATCCGAATGAAAGTCGAAGAAAGAAGCTGCATGACCGAAAACAGAGGATCATGCTACTTGCATCATTTAACGGGCGATTAAATCAGGCTTAAATAAATCTGGAAGACTTAACGTCGTGACCTAGCAATGACCTAGCAATAAACAGCTAATTAAGTCAAAACTTACAAAATTTCAAACTTATTGCGAACATCGTTAAAAATTGGTGGCATTAAATAAATGGCGCCAAACCATAACACGTATCAAGTGGCAAAAAAACTAACTTCGCAGAATAGGGGAAACTTGAATAGTTTCGTAAAAAATATAGACAGCACTAATTTGATTTCTAATTGAAGTTCAGGCGTTGTACACAATTGACGCCTAATTACGAAATAAGAAACGAAAACTTAGTAAAACAATGATATTTAAAAAAATGATTTATGATTTTTAAAACGACGAATTCCCTATTTTTATAGCTATGTCTTGTCCTTAATGTTACCTAACAACTACGAACACTAGTATTTTCTGGATTTGGTACCGTAAACTCCATTCTATGATTTTATATAACTTTTCCATGCCATTAAATGCTGTCGGTGTTATTCAAAATACAGATTTTCAAAACAGATTTTATTGACTGCTAACTGGCTACCTTGTGTCAAATTTTACGAAACAGATAAACAAAAAGAAACGATATGACCCTACAAATGCCCGTATTTGTTGCTGGCTACTACCCCTCCAGTACTTGAAAGTCCAAAGTTTGTGCTCTCCAGACAGACACACCTAAACTCAGGACGTCCTTTACGGACGACCCTCGCGATAAGGTGGAGAAACAAAAGCTTTTAAACCATCGATAAGACACCGCGTTTTAATTGAAATTTTGCGGCTTACAAAACCGGCTTGTCATGGTGTTCACCGTCACGCATTCGTTTAGTTTATTTAGTAAACTGCAAGAGGAAGCCAGAGCCAGGGGTGCGAGGAAACCCCCTCCAACAAACACCCTCAGCCAGAGACGCTCTTGGGACTTCTAAATTTCAATCTCGACAATTGCATTTCTTGACATTTTGCTTTCGGGAGTAGCGAAAAGCGAGAGAAGATTCTTGAGAGAGAGAGCGAAAATTAAGCTGAGGATAAGATCGGTGTTCCTGCAACGTTTCACTCGGTTGACTTGAGTAAGTAAAAAAAAAAGTTTCGGAGGCGAAATGAGGAGATCACTTATGTCTCTCCAAACTGTCAACCAGAGAGTGAAAGAATGGCGAAGAGAGCGTTTTATGCAAATTAAGTCGAAATTACCTCGCAGTTCGACAAACACGGCCCACTAGCTCCTTCATCTAGCCCCGGTTAAGCACCACTTAAGCCTCCCTTACAACCCCCCTCTTCCTCGACTAAAGAGGCCAATAAAGCGGCCGAATCGAAAATCTGAAGCTGCCCTGAAATTGGCAACTGATTCGGATCCAGATTGAGAGAATGGGTCTCAGAAACCACGAAACGGGCATAAAAAGTTAAGACCTGCCATGACTGGAAACCGACTTCAACTCTCAAGAATCGAATTCGTGGAATTTCTATCAGAGATAATACCTGGCACGATAAATTTTACTTTTAGCACACACAAAAACTAATAGTAATAAACGTTTGATTGGCTAATTTCAAACGTTTTTAATTAAAATAAACAAGTAAGTGAAAAAAATCAACGAATAATTCCCTACTTCCAATTACTACAATTTGAATAAAAGTAAACTTTAATGTTTACTTTGGCGAAACAAATAACGCTAACGGTCGTACTAGATTATAATTGTAATAAACGCAAGATTATCTATTTCAGAACGTTTTGAATTAAAATCACAACAAACAAAACAAAACATAATTCATTGTAAAATTCACTACATGTGCTTGCAATTAATAATTTTTGTTAATTGAAATCAATTAACAAAAATATTAATTATCTAAAAATAATGCTCATGGTATAAAAATGCTAATAGTGATACGACAACAGCAATAAATGCAAGATCAGCAAGTAAGTGAAAAAGAACAATCAAATAATTTAACTGATAATTCGTTACTTGCAATGAGATGATTTTTAATATGATAATAATAGAAGAAGATGCTAATTGTAATATGATGAGAGCTTTTAACGAATAAAACACAACATGTACTTGCAATTATTTCAAACATAAAGTAATTATTAACTAAAATAATGCTAATGGTAGAAACAAATAATTTGTGTTCAGAAATAGCTGACATGTTTCCATATCTATTAACTATGAAAAAAGGGATTTTTTACATTTTATGTTTATCAAGAACATTCCGAAAAAATTCAAAGTAACAACTAATGAAAATCTCATCAATGAAATGTCTTTCCCTAAACTCGTGTAATTAGCAGGGGCACAGATGCTTGTAATGTATATTGGAAATACATAATTGGCACGTGGTGTTTGTAATCTAAATATAATTGCAAAAGTGCATATATCTAACACATTATAGCCTGTAAATCACTTAATATTAACGTTATTATATAACTCGAAATAACATCTTAGAAACACTTAAATACTTTTCAACATGTAAATTTGTTGAAACAATTCCTTAAGTGCATTATTACGACCTGTTATTAGGCGTGTAAAATCTAGAAGGCAAAAAAAAAGCAAATGCTCTTAAGACTCGCCTTGAGAAGTTTCTTATTAATTACCACATTTTAATTACTTTCCCAGGAAAGATATAAACGAGCCATTACGAGACTGGCGTAAAATCAATGATGCGAATCATAAGAGAAAAATAAAAAGTTACGTTTTGTGGTCGTAGGATGGCGCCACTGTCTGCGTGTTTTTTTTAAATAAACTTTAAATTATTAAGTATAAGCCATCATCTATCACCATCATAGCCTTACTTAATTGATAGCTCATTTAACACCACTGTCATACATGTATTTCTATGATTCATTTACATGTAGTTCTTCAAATAATCAACTTTGATGCAACGCAAACTTTGTTTTAATTGTTAATTTACGTGACTAGAGCATTGAACATTGTAAAGGAAACTAAATACCGATTATATTCAAGCCAATTAGATTCTGCGTGCCTGCAAGGTACCTTTCAACTCTGTTTTGATTTTTATCAAAAATTAAAAGCATTTGAGAATTATTACTGAAAATGCTTTTTCCAGAAACATTTTTGTTAAACCTTTCTGACATTTCTCCGAGATTAATCTCTCATTAAGTTTAATTTCGGATTAAAGATGAAGCGGTGTGAATTAAAAGCCTCGCTATCATTGGGCAGATAACAAAAACAATACACAACTAATATGTCCTTAAGTGATTTTAAATATATCTTTGTTAACAACATCAAATTGGTAAAAGTGCCTTATTTGTATCTCAAATTTATGCAATGTACTCTTAACTCAAATGTACTTTAATAATTTGCAACACAATAAGAATTGGTTTAACTTAATAAAATATAATCTTGGAAGTGAATTAAATAATGTTAAAGTAAAGTTAGCAAAGAGTTCCTCTTTATTTAGGTAATATTTCAGATGTGTTCGCTAATCTTGCATGATACTCAGTTAAATTCAACCTTTAGCAATACAAAAATTGATAAAATCAGAGTAAATATTTTCTAAAAGAGAATTAGCCAGCATTGAACCGAAATTTAATTCCACTTTTATCTCGTGATACAAATCCATCAACTTTTATAGCACTTCTAAAGCGAAAATAAATAGGTTCTGTTGAAGAAACGACTGGGATTAAAGTATTAAGTTTTCATCGATGATTTAATATTTTCGGCGAAACTTCTGAATGAGAGTGCTGAAATATCTTTGCTGTCACGAATGCAACCCGTTGATATAACATTCATTAACTCTGATTAGCTAACTCGCATGTTGCCATACGGTTGACATGATCCTCTATCTCTCCCTGCAAATCTCATTATGCTATTAAAGGCATTTCAAAGATGGCGAATAACCTTTTCAAATTCATAATCAATTTTTGCGAAATGAGGGCATGATGAAAAGCGATGGAAGCCTAACGCGATTAAAAACGGGGGGAAATATTGAATTGATGATAAAATATTAAAAAGTCAAACGAGCAAGATTTGCACGATTTAATAAATGTTTCAATATCAACCGCACTTTTGAAGTTTTCTTTTAACAGACCTTTAATAAGGAAACAGTGTATACAATATGTGCATAAAAAATTAAAACTATTAACGGATAACTTATTCGGGGCAACACGTGGTCGCAGGGTTGTCTAAATGTTTTGTTAAATGTTAAGTATTGCAAACTTTAATGAATTGTTAAAAGTTTAATTATTCGCTAAAACTTTTTAGATGGTTTTGGTAACTGTTAATCAACTTTGATGCAACGCAAACTTTGTTTTAATTGTTAATTTACGTGATTAGAGCATTGAACATTGTAAAGGAAACTAAACACCGATTATATTCAAGCCAATTAGATTCTGCGTACCTGCCAGGTACCTTTCAACTCTGTTTTGATTTTTATCAAAAATTAAAAGCATTTGAGAATTATTTGGCTAATGAAACAATACCATAAACCAAACCTCAAAGTAGGTCAAGATTTTGTAGTGAAATAAAAAAAAACTTTTTACAAAGTAAACACCTTGACCTTACGTCCACGACCTTGTGCTAAGCTTGACCTTTTGGAAATTGCCCACATATTTGGGTAAGTCACTCCAAGCTCGTGTCAATGTTTAAACTGTACTTGGTCAGTTCGCGTGTGAAAATAAGGCTGGCTAATAAACAAGCAACCAAAGACATAGCAAACGGAAATTTAAGAGCTTAACAATTCCAAGAATATTTTTTCACATTTCTGGTTTTGGATATCCTATGCTCAGTCCAATTTTCCATGATAAATCGTGGCATGGGCTTACCTTTGATGTCATGCAAACGATGTCCTTCACTGCTGTTCAGTTCGGACGTCATACAATTTACCATCGATGTGCAGCATTGACGTGATAAATCAGAAACGCAGCATTCATGTCATGTTCTGAGGTCACAACGTTTTGATGCTGTTTTGGTTAAGCTTTCAACCAAAAAGGTGTCATAAATGTCTTAATTTGATCACCAACAATTGACATCCACCTATCAACAGAGAGAAAAATACACAAAACAAAGGTTATTAAAAATGATGCAAACGTAATACTTTGCAATATATTGTTATTTGGTGATAACAAAAACAAGATTAATAACGTATGAAGCATATTAACCATAATAGAAAAATTATTCGACGATTTATTAAGTTGATGGCAATCTCAGTGTCAAAACTATATTAAAGCAATTTTTATAGGTCATCAAAATATTTCCATTGTAATGTAAAAAAATGCAGCAGCTCTACAGAGTGCCCCTGAAGTAATTAAAATGATCAAAATTAGGCCACATAATCACGCATTGCCTATCGATTACACGAAATGCCAAAATTAGTAATTAAAACCCCAAGTGTTAGTGATTTTTTTTTCGGTTTTTCAGTCATGTTAGTTCCACAACCAAAGTATTCTTACCTACTCTATAAAGCGCCTAGGACGTGTTTTGCTTTGAATTAAGTGTCATTGTTCAGACACCAGCTCATCAACAGGCGATCCCGTACTAATTTTTGCTCAAATCTAATTAATTCTCTCTATCACGAAACGCCCCTGGCTGAAGCAGAAATGCAAATCACGTCTTACGCGACCCCCAAGGAATTCCTGAGAAAATTGAGCTTTAGTTTGGCTGGAAATTAAGGCAGGCAGAAAAGAAAATCTTCTCAAATTATCCACCAAATAGAAACCGGCCTTTTTTTCAGGTCTAACAATTAGGATATTCATCAATCTTGCACGTACTGTATTTAAAGTGCAAAACACGTTCAACGCATCACGGAATTTAAACATAATGACAAAAAAAATCCTAGTTTAACCACTGAGATATTATTAGAATTTATCTTCCTTTACTTTCAATACCTTGAATAAAAGCATTTAACTACATGCTCTGTATGCTAAAACACTCAAACTTCGCTATTCTGAGGCTCTATGCGGAGTTTCGCTATAACGGTCTTTTTGTTTCACGTCCGTGTTTCATTTTACGGCCCATGTTTTATTATTCGGCCAAAAATAATGACACCTGGTATTTTCTAACATAAACAAGCCTACATGAATTTTTCCATTTTGTTTTGCGTCTTTAAAAATTATGGAATTGAATATTAGTTTGAAATTAAATAAAACTGAAATACATTTATGAATTTCTTTAGCCAACAACTTGAGCGATTTTCTAATTTTTTAAAATTGAGATTTGGTACGTATCATAAGTAATTGATTTAGGTTTGTATGCAAAACATGTTTCGTTATAAAGCATTCGAGGAACCTATCTAGACCAAAACATGAGGCATGAGTATATCCGAAATTGTATGACATTCTTTAAAGAATATTTCTAAACAAATTTCTATTGGAAATGTTAATAAAGCAAATCAGTTGCACTGAGATTATTTTCTTACAAAACACAAAAAACATATATTGCGTGTCCTTTACTATTAATATTTGCAAACAATTATTTTTGTAGGAAGGCCGTTAATATTTAATCGATATTAAACGAATTATTTATCGAATATAAACGCTGGTATGAACAGAAAATTGCGTTTGAAAACTCAAAAAAGCTGTCATATTCATCGCTTGAAATAAGACCCGCAAGAGCATTATCTGTTTTTGACATCTTAACAAAAACATTTTAAAATCCACCTGAACCCAAAAAAATGTTTAACCCAACAATCAATTTAAAAAGTAAAAACGACAAGGAAAACATAGGTCAATACAAAAAATCTATTGAATAGTCATTGCTAAAGGGAAAAAGAAAAGCGTTAACGAATTTCGAAAAAGTCAAAATGTTTGATGAAAGGCAAAACAGCGTGCAATATTTTCGTGAAAATCCACCCCAAGCCGAAGCTAGAAAACAGTGTCATCCTGATTTAAGATAAGTGTATAAAAACAATATAGGGAGACAACTTCTGCAGGGGAAAGATAAAAGAAAGATGACGTGGCGTAAAAAACGGATGAAAAATGCCAGAAGTCTAAACACATTAAGCCTAAATGATGACGAAATCAGGCTTTGTAAAAAATAACTTACATGTACTTTGGACAGTTTTGCAAATCAATTTCAAACATGTAAGATCCAGTCAACGATATTAAAATATCGATGAGTTAATTCTTGACATTTTGAAAAATGAAGTGGCATTTTCTAGCCAATCTAATAGGTGACACGATGATGTTAATGATGTGATGTCTTATGGAACAGTTTCCTGATAAGTCATGACATAAAAGCACATGTCATACACAGAAAAAAATACCTAAACTGTGTCATAATGTCCCTAACATGTGGTGTTAAATTCCCATATGAAATCACGTTAAATTCCAATATAAAATAAAGCTAAATAACCACATAACATGATCTAATAATAAATCATTTACCCATTCAATGCATTAGTGGTTGTTACTGACATGCTTCATTCTAATCAGGAGCTTAAATTCTAGTGCAAGTCAATGTCTCCCGATTTGAGCGAAGCCCACCCTGGTGAAAAGATCAGTATTTGATTCTATACTGGTATCACTATATAAAGTGATTTTCTAGGCTATCAGTATGTTTGTACTGATATATCTCTTGTACTAGTATTATACTGATCTTTCCACCCTCAAATCTTTCACGTCCTTTATGGACGGCCCCTAATGACCAATTCTAACCCTGTATTAATTAAACAATGTCTTTATAATTTCAAAGTATTTACATTTGATTAATGCAATCAACAGCGCCACTGATGAACACAATGTTTCTCCTTTACGAAGTTATCTTGCATGTAATCGAATTTCAGCGGAGTAAATTGATGAAGTTGTTTGTGCTACATGACAAAAGCCCATCATGGAAGGCCTCCAAGAAACGTCCTTATTCAGACAATGTTGACAACATTAGTGCCAAAACAATAGCCAATTCAATCTCAAATCGGATTTGAGAAGCTTTAAAAGACAATTTCATTTTAAAACATTTCAAGAAGAAAAATAATACAGGATTAAAAAAACACATCTAGGTCTTCTTCTGATTCACTGTTTATGATTTTTCTGGCAGCTATGCGCAGTTTTAAAACGGATCTGAAATGATTGCTGAGGCACTTTACAAAGCCCTTTTTTATTTTCTTAAAAGTCTGTTAGCATTAGGGATAAAAGAACTAAGAGTTTTGATATAAAATTGCTAGAAATGACGAGTGACAGTCGTACAAGTTGGTCGATTTGAGGGGCGATGATGTCGGATAAGTTAGGTCTAAGTATAAAAGCCTGGCATTCAAGAAGATATAGAAGTTTGAACACAGCAAAGAGCTTTTTAAAATCCAGAAAGCTTGACTGGTTTGAAAACCTGTGAAGTCACTTGATTTATGGAATTTGTCATTTGACATTTTATTGTTCTCGAAAGAAACATAATGGCTATCCAGGATTTGAGAACTCAACAGCTTGAAAAGATGCCATGGCTGGGGAATTTGACAAGGCTTCATCTACAAGGTATCATTACAAATTTCAAAACTTCGATGATTTTTTAAAGTTTATTACAGGTTACATTTTGGCAGTGGAAACCTTATGAATCCCAGACTGAAATGAAACTAATTAAATTATATGAAAACAGAGAATCCCCAAAACGTTTAGCGCTAATGATAAAATTATTAATTGCATTTCAGATCACATTAGAAGCTCATTAAGAGAAATTTGCTCCATAAACAAGTGGTCGTAAAGCACAAATAGAGAGTGGTTATCCAACACTGGTTAAACCCAGAAATGTCATTGATTTTTTGCCAAGAATAAGTGGCGTTCATAAGGGCTTGAGGCTTGAGGGTAAAGGAGTCCACACAGATTGGACGGCTATGGTCTTGAGGGATAATGGTCACAAAATTCAGACATCCAATTATTTTATCTTGGGTGAATGGTTAAGCTCCTGACCAATGTGCACTCTTATCAATAAACACTACTATACTGAGTAATCTGGCATCATTTTTGGTGATTTTTCAAATGGGCATTAATAAAATACTTGAAATTAGAATGACAAACTACATAAAAATATTTTTTAAAAATGAATTTTGACGTTTAAAAAACGTCACAAAGCGGCTGTGGCATGGAAATGAGAAATGACATTAGTTGTTCATATATACATATGTTTTTCTATTCAGAATGGGGTGCATTAAGTCCAAGTAACGTTATCTGAACTAACTGTACTTTTATGCAGGGTCGGGGTTGCTCATCCAAATGGGATGATACTAGATTGGGGAGGGGAGTAAGTGGTGGTCAATAAGTCGACGTTTTGAAGGACGTTATATGTGGATAGCCCCTTACATTGTGCCCTAGCAAAAAGACTGCATGAAAACGAATAAAACATATGACATACGTTCTTGAACAAATTGATAACCGTGGTTTTTAGATTAGTGACATGTATGCAAATATTCATTTATTTACAATTTGTTTTGTTTTTTCTGCCATTGTCATATTAGTAAACATTATATTGCCGTAACCGAGAGGGAGGGGAGGGATGGATTCATTAAATTTTAGTTGCCCAGCAACAAAATACCCTCAATAAGGGTTTCAATGTGAATTCACAACATAACGACAGTTTCCACCAGGCAGCGCAGCTGATATGGAAAAGTGAGTAGCAATGATGATACAATCTCAACATGTCCACGAGTTTCAAATGATCACATAAATGGCTGTCGTTAATTTAAACAACGTCGCAGAAACAAGATAACATTTTAATTCATTAACATATATAAATGCACATTGATAGTTGAATTAGACATATAAATTGTCATCAGCTAACAGCTAACAAATGGATGCTCAAATGTATACGTGAAATTTATTAGTTTGGGCTGCTCAAAAATATTATTGCAAATAAATATACGCTTGACCTTAAACCTATTGAATATTTTCATTTCCCGATTCAATTTAGCCACTTGGAATTTACACGTCAAATCACGGTATTTTCCAATACCGAACAGATCTCTTTGTGGATTACTTCCAAAATAAAGTTTTGATTTGTGCTAATTAGGCAGGTGACTATGAGTTAAACGATAAATTTTAACATAAAACCCAACAGCGCTGAAACTGCAGTTAAAAGTCCAATTCAGATGTCATACCTTCAGTCAAACTGATATTCCAGAAGTGTGGGTTTAAAATTGAATTTGAATTTGCAATTTTGAATTTTTACCGAGGTCTGTAGTGCATGCACTTTTTAAGTAATTGAAGAGACATTTACGAAAAGCAGTTTAATTAACAAATAGTTCCAGGCATGACCCATGTCATCAGAGATCGTGAACACCTAGAACAAGCGTCATAATTTCAGCTACACAAATTACGGGGGCGTGATTTCATTTCGAAAATTATTTAGCGTTTGATCGAAACGCAAAATTGTATCAACCAAATCAGCACGGTGAGTTGAATAAAACCCTCTTGTCGAAATTAATTCAATAAATTATTAATCACGAACGCACAATTCATACATAATCAACGTATAACATTCAAAGGAAAAGGCAACTGTAATTAGAGCGTTTGTTAGAAAAATGAGCTTGAATGCTGAGACATTTAACCGAAGTTTCGCATTTCAAAGACTTCGTATAATGATGAAAACATGTAAAGTCAACGAATTATCAAATGCTGCTTGCATGTAATTAAATTGATTGCCGACATCATTATGAAGCAAAATAATCTGTCATCATTAGATCAAAATCCAGAAAATTTATTTGGAAAATCGCTTAAAGCGCTATCTGGCAGTACACTAAAATCATAACATGTTGTTAAATCATAAAATCATGAAATCAAATAATGTTATTAAAATGTAAGAAAAATGAAATGTAAATTTAATTATTTTAAATTCTGATGTATCAAAATGTTTATGTGAATTAGTTAAACTTCTAAGAGCTGCTACAACATTTTAAAAATAATAACACAAGAGTATTTTAATAGCTTTTACTAGATGTTCTTTTTTATTTGTAACATCCCAAGAACGTTACTACAACTTAAGTATTTCAACAATATTATATTCTAAAGATAAACTGTGCTTATTCAGTGGTTGAAATTTTTTCATTTTGTTACATAATTTGAGTAAATTTCATACTGTACTTATTTCTTACATAGCATATCCATGTACAAAGTACAGTGAAACCTCCGAATACCGGACACTCGCGGGACCGGACCCTTTGTCCGTTATTTGGAGGTGGCCGTTATTTGGAGGGGGGAGGGGAGTAAATTTTTATTTTTGAAAAAAAAAACATAAAAAAATTAAACTAAATGAAATACATTTAATAAAATTTATTTATAATA
>JAQIXS010000638.1:0-41445 GCA_034700785.1 Rossiulus vilnensis | reverse complement strand
ATGAAAAAAATAAATAAATACAATAAAAGTAAAAAATATTTATTATAATTACTAATTTTTCCCCCGTGTTACAATTTGACAACGTTGTAATCTTTCCACCTTGGTGACCGGTCAATATTTTTAG
The DNA here is from genome assembly GCA_034700785.1 of Rossiulus vilnensis. Classification (NCBI taxonomy): domain Eukaryota; kingdom Metazoa; phylum Arthropoda; class Diplopoda; order Julida; family Julidae; genus Rossiulus; species Rossiulus vilnensis. The sequence goes on along the minus strand of JAQIXS010000638.1, from coordinate 41,321 downwards.
ATCCATGGAGAATTCTCAGTCAATTTTGAAATCTTTTATTTCTTTTTACGACGTTTCGGCCTTCATCAGGTGCTACCAATTACAAAACAATGGCAGTTATATAAATTAATTTTTGGTAATAAGTGTGATCACTACCATGGTTTGTGAATAACATAATCGAAATTAATAATAGTACGTAAGCAGTGTACCAACGTCTTTTTAATTTTAAATAACTTGTCTAATTTGTGTTATTAAATGATTGAATTATGTTAATGTTTTGTAATTGGTAGCAACTGAAAAAGACTGAAACTTGATAAGAAATGAAATCTTTCAACACTTATGAGAATTCTTCTTCTAAAAAGCAATTTGAAAATGTCCCATTTATTTATGTAAAAAAGCAATAAATAAACTTTAAATTTAAAAAGCGTTATAAGCAGCTTTCGACGCCCATCTTCGGAAGTTTCGTTGAGAGGAAAAACTGGCCGGTGTGGGTGTAGAAGAAACAAATTTGAAAACTATCGGTTGAAGTCTGGAATAGGCTTCAAAAATGCCCATTAATTTTGTTCAAGTGGTAGACCCTCTTTAACAAAGAACCAGGCTGGGCGGCAATATTAATCGTTGTAATTAGGTTATGAACATTTAGCGAGCCACTCAACATTATTTCGAGAGGTCCCCCGGAGACTGAGGAGTAATGAGCTTATACATAATTCTGACCCTAGGCAACAAGGTGTGCCAGGAGATTATAGATCAATTTGACTCTTAATTTGAGACCTGAGTAAATCAAATAGTAGATTGTTTTCAGTAGTTATAAGCGTAGAATGATTAGAAACTACATGACCGACATTGGTCTTATGAAAAATTAATATTACTGATATTACTGAGCTACGTTAACGCCTCGAACATAAGCACGGGCTATTCAGTACACTCTATAAATTCCAATAGGTCATAGGTTAAAATTAACTCCCGCAATACATGTGATATATTACAGGGCACGTCGAAAAGTTTAGAAACTACTGTGTACGTGTATTGACAACGTTAATTTACAGGTTACACGTTACTAATTAATGCAGTGAAACAGGCTTGTTCATTGCCAAGTTTATGCATCATGTGTTGGGGGAAAAAACAACTAATTGCTATAAGCATACCTGTAGTCACAGATAAAACGTTTTAGCTAAGCATAAAACACCGGTGTACAGATTCGAAATGGATATCCAATTTTCTCAACTGACGCTATCGCATACCTGCATTTCCCCGATGAGCTGTGCAATTGTCATCGCCTCGATCGGGCAAAGCAGACTTGCAGTGCACAAAATGTGGACGCCTACTGAAAGATCGCTAAAGCCTTGAAAACCACAATCGACAATCAATTTATCAATGAATCACTCCGGTGAGAAGGACAGATACCAAAGGCGGTGACTTAACTACGTCTGATGAGATAACTTCAAAGCGACCACATACGTGGCTCCCTGTTCAAACAAACACACATACGAGCACATTGCCTTCAAAAATCTATACCGGGTAAAGCACGCTTATGCCGAATATCAATATTATGACGTTCAAGATATTTATCACTGACAATGGGAAAAATTCTCGTTTGATTTAGGTGAGTGCGTTTCCGGATTGAGGCAATTTTTGGGCGCCAGAAAGGTAATCTTATAACTGCAATAAACGATTGTTTCACATCCTACATTTGTGATCTCCAAGCGCAACAAAATTAAGAACCAAAAGGAATAAAATTTCAAAGCGAGGTAATAATGCAGATATCTGCAAAGTTGATATCCTGGAGAAAAAAACCCAACTAAAAGTGGCCAGCAAAAGCAATATACCTGTAATTACTGTTGTGCAACGCCACCTGTCATGTTTTATTATCCCACTGGTCTTTGTTGTGACCCCCTGTCATTTTACTTTTCTAGATTCGCCCTGCATGCAGTGAAAGCTATATTGTTTTATTCTTGATTTTAATAATGATGTTACAGATGTATGACTGGTTGAACCTAATTGCCAAATGTACCGTTTTGGATCAATGGGAGGTTACGACTGTTTTTTACGGATGCTGTGGAAGCACGCACTATTAAACAAATGAAAAAGATCCGACAAAATTACTTCAGTAATGTAAGCCAGTAATTGAAGTCAATTACATGTTGGGAAGAATAAAGAATAGCATACAGTAACGGGAATATGGATTATGAGCACTCGATTCTTGGTTTTCAAACCTATAATCATTTTCCTCATTGCCTTTCTAAATTCAACAGTAAACGATTAGAACCTGATTAGAACAGTACTTATTCATCGTGTCTCCAAGTCGATTATCTCCATGAATAAATTTTATCTGACGACGTTTAATTTATTATTATGATTTACTTATTTTTTACAAAATTTGCGAAAGAAGGAATTTTATTTAAGAAAATCTTAAGGACGAAATAAAAGAATGTTTGTTAATTTCACAGAGCTTTTATTTTCACTTCCAATTCGAGTTGGGATTTTTGCAATCTGCACGTCCAGATGCCCTGAAATGGATTGATTATAATTATATTCTGCCGCTAATTAACGGAGCTGCAACGCAGAATGTTTGTTCAATAAACTTAGCGTCTTGTTTTAATGATCCTAGGAGAAATGTGAAGAATCCATAATCTAGTTAAGGATCTCATCCATAACCACATGCACGTATTATGCCAGCCTGACATGGTTTGATCCGATTTATCAAAACTTAGGATGCATTTTATTTTCCTGCGCATTTTGATTGTCTGAATCTGGTTAATCTGCACACGTTCGTGTATGGGGTTGGGATATCCTCATCGTTGACTGCTAATGTGCATTACGTAATCCACAACTATTGTTTTCCCCATTAGTTGGTATGCAATGCTGTCATGACATAATGAAGTTATTGCAGGTTCCCACCCACCCTATTGGATACCCAATTGCTTGACAAGTACCAATCAGATTGAGCCCTAAAAACTGTTAGAATGTCCTTGAGCTTTCACAAGATCATTTCATATCTTAGTTCAGTGTTTATTAAAGAAACATACCGTCCATGCAGTAATATGGTAAATTAATTAATTTAGCATTAATTTATACATGCATATTTACTGCAGCGTTAATGTCATAGCGATGTAATATTTAATGTCATATCTACATTCTATAGGGCCAACTGAAAATGGATAGTTTGTGTACTTAGTGATATCGTGATGGCGTAAACAGGAATATGTCATTAATTTCATGATTTCGAAGAAACGTGAATGTGCATTGATAACGTCATTGATTATTCGCGATTTTACCAAAAGACTATCGCCAAAACTCCTATTCCCTCAGGGGCATTCAAGTTAACTTTAGCATCGATATCAAAAACTTGCGTCGAAGAATTCCTATCGCTAAATCCAATTTTGAAAATGAACGGCGTGCATCTGTCATAGCTTCCACGTCATAAATATTTTCAATTTGTTCCCAAATAACAGCTCGTAATAAATGCCTTTCTATTGTCTAGCTGAATAATAGGGTAGAAGGCGCTGGTGTTGAGAGAACCGGAAGAGCGAAATAGATTACAAGACGGGGTGCCGAGTAGATGTTTGAAAAGTGGCAGCAATTCTCTGTCCGCAGAGGTATTTCTGTCACGAAAGTACATCCGTAAACAAGCAAATTAATCTCAGGATTTGCGAACGTGCTGGCGTGGCACGAAACAATTTTGAAAACCAGAAAATGCGAGACAACCGCTTTGCCACTGCAGAGAACAACGAAGAAGGAAATCGTCTTCTTCAGCAGTGTATAAAGCATACTTGGTGTAGTATTTATTTAAAAATTGAAAATATTATTTGATTGTGTTGCATATTTGGTGATAAGCTGCATTTAAACACACTTTATAGTAATTGTATTTGAATATTCGTAAAGATTCGCTTGCTTGATCTGCCTTTTAATGGCCGAAAAATGCTTTCGCTCCCACCAGTTGTCCTTACATTCAGTGTATCATATTCATGACCAGTATGCACAAATACTGTATGTACATGTAAGTATACGATGTAACTAAGTAACGAATGTTAAATATAGGGTCTATTATAGGACGTTTGTAGTGTGGGTTGCTCAATTATACCTGCCTACGAGTTTATCATAATCTCATTATATGAAATACACTCTCGTATTAAGGTGTTTAAGGAGTGTTACATTATGAGTAATGCTTAAATCACCAGTGTGTTACAGACATGCACATCGATGTGTTTGGGCGATGATTAGACTGAGAACAAAAGATTAGCTCATAAAATACACAAAGTTTGAGATAGCACATGAAGTACTTATGGGAAAATGTGTGAGGGCTTATCCGATACAAGATAATTTGATAAACCATCTCAAATTAACGTTTAATTTGAAATGATTTAATAAAAATAACTGTAGACAATTAATTAAAATAACGCCGTAAGCGAAAATTTCAGAATAAGTGACGTGGATTTTAGCTTATATTTATCTATAAAAATTGCTGAAATATTTGCTAATACATTATAATGCCGTATGAGAAGTTTTAAAAATCTTGATCACCAACTATGACCCGCCTACGTTTTATTATAATTTCTCTTCAAAAATATCACTTATTAAATGAACGCCGTAGTCTAACAAATTCGAAAACGTATTCTAGAATTATGTATTTTAACTCCTATTTCTCTAAATTGCTGAGGAATATTAATTAGTTAAGGGAATGTAGGCGGAAATTTTCGATAACTTTGATCACAGAATACAAAGTTTTATTTACTAAGTTAGATTTGAAATATTAATTATGGGACCGCGAAGATGCGGAAATGTTTGAAAAACTCAAGCAGAAGCAATTCGTTTCAAGTGCATTTCCCCGTAAAATGCTTTAGAAATATTGAAGCAATTGAAGAGCAATTGAAGCAATTTTTTGTGTGAAAAACTACCGGTGTATAGACCCTTAATAATCATTTTGTTGACTTATTACAGGAGATGGGTTTTATTCTGCATTTTTATATAAAAACAAATTTGAAATACCAACTATTACAAAAATGAGTTGACAAAGGTTTACGAAAATTTTCGATAAAATTACATGTATGTTGGCTTACACAACATATGAATGCTAGACTACACACAATATTAGCATATGCAAACATTTTCTGAAATCCTTTAGGAAATTTCTACATCCACTTCCATACTTCATTAGCTGCTGGTCCTTCATTTTAACCCTGCATAATTCCCTCTCATTGACCATGTTAGTACATCATAAATGCATTTCTTAAGTGTGCCACACCAAGAACGTTTCCTTGAATACCACTATAATGTAACAACATTAACATGTACAATTATATATGGGCGTATGAGCAAGGCTTGAGATTCACTGAAAATCAGAGCCAAGGACATCCGTGGATTTGAAAACAACTCATTCAGTCCTCCATGATTCATGCGCTTATGCATTCGCTTAACTAATTGCTTCCTGGTTGAGTTGAAATTAATTTTTCCTTGGTTCGGATTCCAGTTAGGCAAGTCTCCAGAGCCAAAAAACAGCCCAGAAATCCAGCCGCGCATTAAACGTATACTTAATATCTTTTAAAATTCTCTAACCTAGCATGCAAACCTATAATTAGGTGCTAGCCATATGCGTATTTAATTCCAGTATTAAAATAAGCAGATGCGCGTATGTATACCTGATATCGCATGACGTGACATTTAATTAGGATAAGTCGCAATTATGATGTCCTACTCCCGTAGGGATGTTCAAATATCGATCGATGGTCCATTTCTAATGAAAATCAAGCAGCTCAGTGAACGCCATGGAACCGCCCTACATATGAGTTGCGGTATTCATTCCCATGCACATACACCGCACCGTTTAGCAAAAGCCACACATAATTTAGCTTATTTAAAGAAAGTTGGACAGAGTGCATTTCTCCTCGAATTCTAACCGATGTCACGCGCGCAACAAACTAAGTGAACTAATCGCAATTAGATTCACATTTTTTCACCTTTATTTACAGTCAAAAAATGTGCAAAAGTTCTCAATGTTTGAAAAGGCCATGAGATGAAAACTTTCCCTAATGACCAGTCAAATTAACTAAAGCTTTCCATTCATTCACCTTATTTACGAAATCAATTGAAGCATCATACATCATTACATCCATACAGCAGCTGGTCCTATAGCAGTTGATGCAATTATATGCACATGTACAATTATGTCAATTTTGTAATTTGGTCAACATATATTGGCTAGTAACATCTAATGAAAGCGTATTGAATTGAGCATTGGTTGTTTCAAAAGATATCCTATAATTGCTGATTAGGTTTCTTGAATTTGCAGCAACGCGCTAAATTTAACACATTGTACATTGTATATTGTACATGTAGTAGGATCGATATACCTGCATAATTATTTGATGCAGATGATCAGTTAGCAGTTTTATATGATGCATATCGACATGGTTACAGTAGGGGCACATATTGTATATACTGTACGTTTTAATTTATATACGTGACAACGGTATTTTGTTACAATAAATCGTTACAGAAGCATTAATAGGCTGGAATATAGAGGACCGTTAGAGGGGTGGAACAAGGACTAATATTACTGCCAATATGAATTAGTGTTTTAAAATAACTCGGTCCCGTTCTCAATACATGTACATCGTAGTTTGACGGCAAATGTTATAGCTCATTGTTCTGACTGCCATTCTTTGAAACAGGGAGGCCAAGATATAGTACAAGAGCTAATCAATTCTTTGCTTACCGTACTGTCAACATGATTCCAAGAAACGAAGAAAAGATAAAATCAGTGATGAGCCATCAAATTACCTTTCTCTCCTTGTTTCATCATCCTGTCTTCAGTTTTCATGCAATGCGAAAATCGCTCACCAATCTTTGATATATGAAGCCTATCCTATCGTCAATGAAATGGGTTATCAATATTTAAACTGATGTTAATGGAAGCAGTTTTACTGTGACCGTTTCGAACCTTTCGATTCTCCTGACATGCCACGCACGCCTTTGTCAAAAATATCATATCGTGGACTATTTCCGCACATTTTGAGTGCAACGCAGGAATCACAAACTAAAAAAACAAGCTAAAAATATTCGAATGCCCATTGCGACCAACAATGTTGACATGGACCACCAGTGGGAAAAAGATGGAAAACTAGAACGATGAATTCAAAAATATTCGAATACCAAACTCAATTTCGAGCCATTTAATACTTGATACCGCTACACAGTGATTTTTTTCCCGTCGTCAATCAGAGAAATCGTTTCATATTCGAAAACTATCATCTTGCGCGCCCGTCACTTGTCCAACAATGAGGATACAGGTAAGCTGACGTTTACAATTCTTGAAATACCCAGACGATAAGATGGTTGCAAATAGGTGCTTACCTTCATGTCAGGCGATGATCCCGTGAAATTCTTAAAGGCAGCACAGCTGTTCGCCATTCAAGTCTCTGTCAACATGAACGCACGTGTGCGCCATTCGATCGAAGCTGAAAAAGTGCGCGGAATGATCCGCGGTGCTTCGCCGGCGGAAGGATGCAAAATTATCCGCGGAGGCGTGTGACGTAAATAAATCCCGAACACGCCTCCAGTCTGACCTAAAGGGAAAAGAAAATTGATGAAGGGAAGGGTGCTTTCGTGTGTCTATAATCCACGCACAGGAAGGCGTGGGTGGAAAGCATGTGAAATACAGTACATGTATCTAGAAAAATAAAATCACTTTGTTAGTTCTTGGTAACGCGTGACAATACATGTATTTGTGCATTTGGACACGCCAGTTTAAGATGCACACCGTGTAATAAAACTACTCCCACCTGTTTACTTCAAATACTTGTTGTAGGCCTAATTACTGAATACATTTTACACAGTGTGGAATTAGTCGTCCACTAGGGTCTGAAATGATTATTACGATGCCCTGTTATTTATACAAAAAAGGAATAAATTTGGGGGAAAAACACGAAACAGGTATTTACCTGCAATGCATCCTCTGAAGGCTGCATAACCGTCTCTTCAAGTTTATTATTTTCTTTTTTTAAATAAACGTTCCATTTTCAATTTATTACAAATAGCGCAGACCCTAGTGGACAACCGATTCTACACGGGGGGAAATAAATTTAGCAATTATAACGAGTTTGAAGTAAAAATGTGGGAGTAACGTTTTGCAAGGTGCGTATCCTTTTGGGTCTTCGTCGCCCCCCAAACAATGCTACATAATATTAAACTTATTTAAGAAATATTTAAATAAAAGAAAAACAAGAGATCATCATAAAAAGCCAAGCAGAGGCATCCAGGGAGATACATTATAGAGCCACATAATTTTGAAAGTATTTGTTTTCTGGATTCGCTCCATAAAGTATTTTTCTTTTGCATGCTCATAACTTTTAATAACAATACGTGTTGCTACGAAAACCATTCCTTTGTAACGAAATAAAATGCAATGTTCATGGCAGAAATCATGAATAACATTATAACAACTACCCACTAAACCTCAAAAAATAAACATATACTTATTTTTTAATGGCTGTTTCATGGCGTGCCGGTGACGCCTCTGCTTTAACTGGCTCGCTTATTAACTTCGGTACCTATAGTACAAATTGCATCGTACTACAAAACAGCGACAATTGATTTAAACGAAGCTTAATAAATAGTGGCGTCTGTGCAAACATAAGAACACGCACAATTATCGAAATAATTGCTTTCAATCAACAGAACAGCAAATACCAAGGCCACGGATTGGCGACATTGCATTATCCTTTTATGAAGACACTGAGTTCCTCTGGTTACATAATCCAATACAACCTAACGTTTGCCCTAATTGGACAAGGGTCTCACGCAATCAGTCTTCTTGATTTTATTAATCCAATATTTATGAATGAGAATGTAGGAAACATTCAAATATGATCAACGATATTTGATATTTGAAAAAAGTCCGAAATGTTATCAACCAATGTCATATCGGTTGAGGCAGACATGCAACAATATTTTGGCCGAGTTGATAGGTTCAATTTTTAAACCAGACCACAGATTGGTGAACCAGGTTACATGTCTAACTACATGTAGGTAAAATTTTGAAAACATTCTAATGTAATTAGGGAGTTGGGCTTGTTGATATAAAACCGAACATTTAAGAAACAACAACAGACCAAAGGTGGTCTATACTGTTTCTTATTTCTTTCTTTCTTGAGAATGGTGAAAACTTCATTTGATGTACAACAGCACAGACAATTTTCGCCAAATTATCCATGAAAGCGTCAAAAAATATTTCAACAAAATATCCCTTTAGAATGCAAAAGTTTCATTTTGAAAAGTATGAACTAAAAATTCACATTAAATTAATTTTCGAATATGATAGTGATGCATTGGCTTCTCATTGGAAAAAAAATGCAAAATAACGATGTCATATGGGTGAAGACTGTATATTTCAACCAACAAATCAATATAGGAGATCACATTGACTTGTACAAATAATTTAAAATCAATATATATATAAATATAATAAAATAAATAACAGACCTATTCTAGTTGTTATTCCTGATGTCAACAATTAGTCGCACATTCTTGAACTTAAGCATCGTTTTAATTAAATAGGTTCTTAATTCATCATCCGCGAGCACCTAGAAAACATGAAAGAGAAAAAAAGGGAGACCAGAGAGCTGGATGTTTCATTGTGCAGCAGGTTGTTTTTATTTCCAATGCCGTATATACGAGTGGAGGGAGGATAGGGTAAGGAGAGAGGGGTAAAGGAGAGGAACAATATCCCACTGAACCACTGGGAATGGGAGACTGGGTTTCGTGTTGGAAACCACCAATTTCTCGGATAATAGTTTTTGTGACAAATCTACATTTACATTCTAATATTAAATCGGACTGCGTACATATCTTTGTTTCCAGAGTAGAAAAATAGCAATTTCGTTTAATTAAGGTAAAAAAAAGTATGGAAAACAAACAATCAATTGCCAAGGGGATTAGGTTTATCATAGTTGGGGAAAATATGGAAGGAATGATTGTAAACGTCTACATCCTATTATTGATTCCATTATTATATGAAATGGCATTCGAATGTACAAACACTATTCAATCGTTAATTAATAATATCATCATCGAATCACACTGCACTGGTACCAACAAATACAATGAAGAGCACAATGAAAGACAGGTACGTGACGTCAGTGTGTGTGAGAGAACGACGGACGATGCCTTTTTATATATCATGACGAATATGGCAGAATTCCCAATGGGTGTCCCTGATAATAAACAAAAAAAACGAACCAAAATACTATATCTAAATGAGGTAGAAAAGTCTGCGAAGACTCAAAACTGCACAGATGTACAGAGTACAATTTAAAACAAAACTGATAAGAATAAAAATGATTATACAAAGATATCAAAAGAACATACAGACTAGCGATGGATAGTTAGGAATATTTTGATTTTTCAAAAATTATTTACACCACCCAAACGAGACTTCCGCCTATTTCGAACAACAACAAAAATCTCATTTCTTTCACAGGCTCTATTGCCATTTATAAGCCAATGAACTTAGTACCACCATGCTAACGACACATTTTCCAACAGATGGCACGAGGTGCTACTCTTTAAGAAAATCTGTCATTCGAGGTACAGTCCTGATTGGCCAACGAACTCTTCAGTTTTCCACTTCCCACATTTTTCATGGAATATTGGCCAAATTCGAGTTGATTACATTGGAATATGCAGCTGTTAGCTAACAATCTGAAATGGAAAACAAAATGTGAACGTGATCGTGGGGCATTAAAACCCCGTTTTCAAAAAACCCGGCCATTTTCTCTTACATAAAGATCATTGGTGCTAGTTCTGAAGAAAAGCACGATAGATGGCGCTAGGCCAACGTGTCAGTGATCTAAGAAATAGCGCCCCTCCTCAACTATGTATGCGTTAGTATGTATGGACTCTTGGCACTGGGAAACGTATATGCTAGCGTAATTAAGGCAAATCGATTATTAGGACGCGCTCATCGTCACGCCAAGTTCAATTACGGTAACACATGCATTAGAACAAAAACAGCACATTACATTAGCACGTAAGGGTATCATTTTACGATGCAAGAGTGAGGGTACAAGGACCAAACCCGTGGCTCGCAGCTTATCTCGTCGTGGAGGTAAAAGTAGTGAGGTAGTAGGTGGAACTTACAATACTCGATACAAAATGAAACAATAAACAAATGGATCAACTTCACCTACATGTAATTTCAGAGAACGAACAAATATTTATGCTACATAGAATGTGTGATGAATCATGAATGGTATTGTACATTCAATACCTTATTGTAGTCCCTTATTCACATCGGAAAATTTACTTTAATTCGAGAAAATGGATTAACTATCCCATACAATGGTTTTCCATCTCATTTTTTTCAAATTAATAATTTACAAATCTATTAAATGTTGTACCCGTTCTTTCAACTTTAATCATGGATCAAATTCACCTAATGCGGTTTAATTGCATTAGCAAAATCGTGTTTTTTTTTTAGACGATTGCAAATTGTTAGTTTTGTAAGAAATATTGATAATTGAAATTAAAGTGCTTTTTATCCAAACATTATAATTTTCGAGAATTATACGTATACGCCACGATTTAGCTACCAATAACCATTCCATTTCCTTAATATGCATTGGATAGTGCTAATTTACCTAAGCCATTTTTCGAAAAAAAAAAAAAAGATAAAACAGGCAGTTGTAAGTAAAGCCACGTGAAAATGTGGCCAAAATCTCTGTAACAAAAATAGTCGAGGTAAACAAGTTCATGAGGTGAATTAAAAAACGAACCGAAGCCACGGGTGTAGCGCTGTACCCTTGAAATTCAGACATGATTGAGGAATGGATAATGTTCAAAAATGTGACAACACAAGTGATGCGTATGTATATGGCAACCGAAGACGAGCAAAACAATGTCGTATTGGCCAATGGTTACGAGATCGATCCTTATTTCAATCTCGATAAGCCACCGAACATAAAGGAACTTGAAAATCAAGGAAAAATGAAGTAAAACTAATGGCCGATTGCGCAACTCTTCCTTTAATTGTTAATTCCAATTTTAATCTTAAAATAAATTTAGCTGAAAGCTGGACTACCGGCCACACATTTTCGAGTACTTATTAGTTCTTCAAGATTATCCTCTTACAAGATTTCATATCAGTAAATTCAAATGGAAGCTAGAAATGTTAAAATCAGTAAGCCACTTAAGTAGTGGTTGCTTAGTATGCATACTATGGTGACTGTGCAGAGTTTTGCGAGAGCGTTAGTCATGCGAAAACAACGCACATCATCATGGCGGGCATTACGTACTAAGCAAACACTAAGTGCGCATTAATTCGAGCAGCTTACAATTCCAGATTAAAATGGTTTATACGGATCAAGTCATCGATTACGGTTTGTGCAGAGATTAAGCGGGAATTAGCGAGGCATTGCCTTAGAAGTTACATGATCAATGCACTTCCTTGAAAACGAGATTATTTTTGAACAATCATGAACAGAAAATAAAAACGCCGAATACAAAGCCAAAACGATAAATCATTAAGACCAGCAAGTACAGGGTGCCACCAAAGTCTATACCAGCGGGAGATACAATAGAGCACGGCAGATCATTTCAAAATTGTTTTGGGGCTTCATGGAACCCTGTAGTTCGCGGCCAGAACGACCTGTTGCACAAATTTCGTAACGGTGATTTGGGGATGCAACAAACGAGAGTACAACTTTCTGGTTACGACATCATTACATGATTTTGAAAAACGTAACGTGTTATATCAGCGTCGAAATGACGACATTCTGCATTTCTGACCAAAGTGCATTATCGTGACAGTTGTGAACACTGAAAAATCGGGACGCTGAATTAATCTTTGAATAAAAAAACGGACTCGAAAACGTGAAATGTTTTCCCTGGAAATAACATCGCTTAACAATTGCTATTTTATACATTCGAAATCCAGTTGGCAATGTTGGGGGGACCATTTTGTCCACCTGTGAGATCAATGTGAACATAATTGAAAAATGCTCAGGAAGAGATGAAAAAACAAGGCGGCATCAATTTCATAAGTAAATGGGATTGGGGGATCTATTTTATACACTATAATTTATACGATTTTTGTACTTGTTGGAAATTTACATTTTACATGGAAGGAGGGAACAGTGGGGGCAATGTACAAAGATATTCCTATTTCGCCAAGTCTCCAAATTCTCATAAAAATAATTAGTTACTACTTCATCTACACGACGGCGATCAACGAAACAACACTCAAATTGATCCAGTCTCGTCATCGCAAAATTGGAAGATATTTTTTTTTCACGGAGTTTGTCGTCAAACACAGATAGCGTCACCATCGCAACATTTTCGCTGAGTGAGCGACTCAAATAGGAGGTATTTCTGGACGGTCACAACGCCATCCATGGACAAATGTCCAAAGTCAGCAAAGAACGAGTGCCGCCATCTGTGTTCTGCCCGATGTCTGCCAGCACCAGAAGTAAGTTTTAGAGAAGATCTCACAGATGTCTACAAAAGTTCCTTTCCGTCAACTATTAGCCAAGTACGGCGCATTGTGCGAACCCACCAGCAAAACGACCGAAAAACACTCGTTACACCTTTTTACGTTCGACACCGAAGTGAAATTGATAAAAGAAAGTAGACATTCTAGATAGAACTATACAAGAAACAACAGCAGTGGTTGTCGTATACTAGATTTGTGTTTCCATTATAATGAAAAATAGCAACGTTGTACATCAACACAAGGACATTCTTTTTTTAAATTTTATTTGTTTGTAAAAAGGTAGAAAAAGTATAGATTTTTGCTTTGAATGTGGTTTATGAAAGTAGGGGGGACACGGGGGATGTTTTTAATGTATGCGTGGGACTGAACGTGGAGAAAATGGAGTTTTCAGAGGTGGTCACGTATGGCAGGAAATAATGGCATTCATTAAAGTAAGTTTATATGTATATTATATTATATATGTATATATATATATATATATAGATTTATCTGTGATAATGTCAGGCAAAAAGTATGGTATATGAAAAACATACAAAATTCTTTAACTGAAAATCCGACCACACCTGAAAACATGTACTATTTTGCTACTTTCGATGCTTATGTTTTCGACCAATGATGAAAAATAACTTTGCTCGAACGTGTCTCGTGTTTTCGCGGAACCAAAATTTCACCTCAATTCGTGGGGAAAATAAATCGTCATCGTCCTTATTAGTTCTCCTTCGAGGAATGAGAATTTCGTGTACTTACAGGGTTAAGTAATACGATTGGGCGGGGGAGTTTAATACGACTACACCAGTATACGTACAATTAGTTGTATCTAGTAATTAGTTTAAGTTTAATTGTATCGTGGCAATAATGAACGATATACGAGGACAAATGAGCTATATGTATATAGATGTATGCGTTTAGATAGTAAACACTGAAAATGGGACCGCTAAGACGGGACTTTCCTGGATTAGGACCTAGCAGCGCGGGGAATCTAGACGCGATTAGCAGATATAAGAGACGCGTTACAAGAAGTTATGTGCGATCCAAATAGTTACCAGGAGGATCACGACATACGTTTATGGAAATGTACATGTATAGTCGTCAGCAGTGAAAATGAAACGCGATCAATTGAGAAGACTGAAAGAGAGGTGAAGACAGACGAGGGAATAAACGAGAAATGGATGAAGAGACCCTGTGTTTCAATATGGCGGCAGCAAAATCGTACTCTGTTAGTGTAAATCCATGGAGAACAAAAAATAATGACTATAGGAAACAAAAGTCAGTTGAAAGTGCAAAAAGCCAGGCCGAGCAGCACGCGTGTGAAAGAATGCGCCAGAAACGAAAGGTTCGAAAGAAATACGGAACCAGATCCTGAATTCCGCACAACCAGTAAACGGATTGGTAGAAGTTGATGTGCCATTCTCTCCGAGTTTCAATCGCCAAGAAAATGATATAGCCCATTCGCACGGTCAAAAACAGCCTTCAGTGGTCTTTGACACGAGAACAACAACGAGACCCGGATTGTAGGTGGAGTCACAAGCTTTCCAAAAATCCATTCTGGAAGTTATTTCCACAATGACGAGGAACGAATGATCTTTCAATGAACTGCTTTGCTCCAGGCTAAGGTAAGAGTCTCGTTGCAATTCTTGCAAAAACAAAAATAAAAGTGCAGAAAGCACCAATCCTTGCTTGGGCTTCACTAACAGCCTACAAACTCCCGAATTCTGATATGTTTAAACGAAAATAAAATTGTGATGCACTATAATGCGAATCACGCAAACGAAGAATTTAACATTTGCTCATAAAAACCAAGCACGTACATTAAAACATTCAACAATAAAAGTATACCGCACTATTGTATAGCAAGACCATTTCAATTGCGATTTTTAAACACGATTTGAATAGATTTTCATTCATTTGAGCAGGTCGCTGGTGACTCTGCATGGCGATATTATTTTCGGAGTGGTTAGAGAAATATTCCAAATAAGTTTGGCGGTGAAGTTTGTAATCATGTGTCAGCAAGCATTTCTCTACTAAGAAATTGATCAGGCCAATCGGGGCATGGTTTTAACACGTGATCACTGCAAGCCCGCTTGACCAACAATGAATGCAATGCCAAAAGACTCAAACTGATTGCAAATGAACGATCGATGATAACATGCCAAAAATGACGAACTCAATTACGAAAAAAAAAATCAATAATAAAGACACAGGCCTTCCAACAGCTATTCACAACATAAATCTCCCTGAGAAATAGCAGCTCTGGACAAGCGTTATAAACCAAAAACACGCTCACAAAAACAAAAATTGATATTCAGCATCCAAAACGTATGCAGGATGCCAGTGAAAACATGCTATTGTTAAAAAACAAAACACTGGGGACAAGTATTAGCAAGAATTAAGTGAGCTTCGGAGATAAGAGTAAAGCAAACAGTAGCGAAAGAAAAAAAAATTCAGAAAAATGAAGTGAACTAAGGGAATGCAAAATGTAAAATCAGAAAATGCTCATCCATCAACTTTTGCCATGCAGACAACAGGTTACTTTATATGTCTTAATTCAGAGTTCTTCACGATTTGGAGATAACAAGGATGGGGCACTAAATGCAAATTTGCCACACAACGTTTGTAGAAAAAAGTCCATTTTTGGACATTTTAGACCAGTTACATGTAAGTGTTAGTCGCCACCATTGCTGAATTTAACTCATATTTGCATAGCATTTTTAAGTGTCCAAGAGCTTCGCACCCGTAAGATGGCCAATCATATAATTCCAAACTGTTATTTCAGACAAACAGAAAAAGACACATCAACTTTACTCGAGAAATAGAGCAAATGTTCACATTTCATATCGTTGAAAAAATAGTTCAGGATGAAACCAGAAACTAGTTTTAATAGTTAAATACGAAAATAACATCTTTGTTAATTTAATTGTGCAATAGCGCAATGGCATGATTCGAAAACGAACTTTACCTCAAAACCACTAACGATTGGTTGCTCCAAACGCCAAATAATGTAATTGAAAAATAGAAATGGTCTGGTTCAGCTGTTTCCAATATTTTGTTTTAAAAAAATGATTATAATCGCCCATTATGTACCCATTAGATTTTGGTCGCACCTCAAATCACAATTCCAAAAGTTGATTGTAAGGATTCAAGAAAAGAAAACCAACATGACATATTCAGTAGTGAAAATATACAATTCTGTTCAAAGGTACAAATAGCCTGGGACTCTGCATCTTGGCTAGAAAAGACATTTCGTTAGCCACTTAAACGAAACAATTTGCATGAAATGGTCGAACCATCTTGCAAAATCCCGCATAGCAAAAACTTCTATCTACCAATTTACTGGATTCTTGCATTACCACACAAGCAAAATGAACCAAACTGGAAATTCCCAAAAAGGTTTTCAGCAAAAAACAGAGCATGCTCGATGAATTATTAATGTTTTTGCCACAGTTGTTGTCAATCATCCTGATTGCTTCCCAGTGTTTGATATGTTGGAATGGGTGTTGCTACACAGCACGAGCCAATATGCTATTTATGGCATTGCACTGGACTGACCATGGGGTCATCACCCTTAACTAGACCATAAATTAAGTACTCTAGCAAAGTGCCAGAACGAACCCCAGACGTTCTGAATCGGCATATTTGAAACAAGGCAAACTGTCTGCGCACAACGAGAGCATAAAATCGCCAACAGCCGATTAGCGAAAAGTGCTTTTTGTTGCAGCTACTGTAATGGAAACATTTTCTTCTTTTCAAGTTAATCTATCTAAAAAAACTGAATTTCGATTCGAGACCCTGGAAATGAGATGATTATCTGATGCACAATTAAGCTATAAAGTCCCGTTTCAACTTTGGCCAGGGCATAATCGCCACACATCCAATACATTGCAAATTGTAATAATTAAGAAGTCCAACAGAAGCAGTCGACATGACTATGGCATTTCCACTGCTTTGAAGTTTGTCAAAAGAGACGCTCATTCAGTACGCTCTTCCTTGCATAATTACCTATGCATATTATCATATTAGGATATCTAAAATCCATTTTGGCATAAACCTCCGATGAGTTGCAACTCATCTCGCAAGAGTTCACTATTCAGCACTTTTTTTGGGCGTTTTGTTGCCACGGTGTTACTCCAAGTATCGAGCCAGTTCTCTTGACATCAGCACCAACAAGCTGATTAGTTAAAATAATTGATCAAAGGTCAGATCGCGGCGTAAAATTGGTAAACGCTTCACCTTTAAATAGCTCGCTCTTAAAAGGCCTGCAGTTAGCCGGATAAATAAGTGGTTTCACGACAATTAATGTAGTACAATTGCACACGAGTAACACATTGCCATCAAAATGCTGCAAATACACACACGTATGAATTTGAAAGTGGAGTAAATTGGCAAAGATTTAAGAAGAGGAGAAGGTGGAAGATCTTCCTTGGCGCCATGCTTAAGATCTGCGCTTCTCATACAAGTTTCAATGGCAACTCGCACCGAGACACAGTACCATGCAAAATAGTTTGATACAGTGGCTAAAGCTTTGGATGATGAACAGTTAGTTACATTATAACATTGGCGCACACTTTGCCAGCGAAGCGACCCGTTCTGCAATCCCTCAACGACGATCTGACATAGATGTCGCCTTGTGTCATTTTCAAACGCACTCAAGGTGCGAAAGCTTGAGATGGAAGAGAAGAGAAGTCAGTTGAAGGTGTGCTGGATTGTTTGAAGCAAAACCTGATGTGACATCAGGCTTTCCTTCCCTGTTTCATATTGGATAATGGCCATCATATGGGAAGAGTGCAGGAATGATTAACTATTTTTCCTAGATGGTGATGAATATGTAGAATGCAAAAATGATCGTAATGAGAAACAACTAATTGCAGGCAAAAGAATATTGGTGAGATTCCTGTAGCAAACAGGGTTTCTTGATTATATGCTATGGATTTCTATGTCCAGTACGTATTGAAGTATAAGCGGGTCAGCTTCACTATGAGTTCATAGCGATGGAGGATGGTGTGAGCAATTCTTGATCGAGTGGAATTAATCACCAGCTATGACGTAAGCTATAGAAATAGACACCAGGTGCAAAATGGACTGAAATTTAACAAATTGGCTTTCGTGCCAAGCGTCTACTCGACTTGTAAAAATAAGTGACAAAATAACAGCTGAAATATTTCTGCTTTGTACAAGGATTTCGAGGCTTTAAAAAATGAACTTCGTTGGGTAGGCCCAGTAATTACACAGCGGGTGTCTGGGCAGTACAATCTGACTAAACTAACCTTCCTATTACATAACACTGAAGTGGATCTTGTTATTATAAAATAATCGTGCTTAATTACAAAAATAATACATTATGGAAATGAAAAAAAGTCGAATGTAAAACAATTTCCGGTTGACATTTAACACGATCGGTGTAACGAATGGTAAACCTACTGTTCGTTTCAGCATCACTTTAGCAGACAAGCAAGCTACATCAGCTGATA
Organism: Rossiulus vilnensis; assembly: GCA_034700785.1. NCBI lineage: Eukaryota > Metazoa > Arthropoda > Diplopoda > Julida > Julidae > Rossiulus > Rossiulus vilnensis. The sequence continues at coordinate 22,394 of JAQIXS010000638.1, read as the reverse complement.
TTGCATGAAAATGGTCAATGGTATCACTTGAAAAAGTGGAGGTTTCTGCTTTGGTATGAGCAAGTGTTAGATATATTACAATACAGTCCACTTCCCAAACCCAGCAAAGTTATTATTGGAAGGTGGCGAGACAGCCCAAGCAGCCTAGCTTGCAGCAAACAAAAAAGCCCACCTGAGGTAATATCAGCTAACAGTGAGCATTGACATTTCGGCAGAGTTAGCATTCGCAAGGCATGGAATAGTAAATAATGATTAAACAACCGATTAAGAGGCTCGATCAAACGAACAAAACAAACAAAAAATGTGTAACGCATGAGGTATCTTGTGGTGTGTTTTCCAAAGACTAACCCTGAGATTTCTTGAGTCAAAGAATCTACACACATCTCGGGCTCTGATTTCAAATAGTGGCATCGATGGTGAAAGCGACAGCTAGAGATCTGATGGTTGGAGAATACGAGCCTCTTTTTTGCCTGACATCGCGTACAACTTTTAGCAAACGCAAGTGATTTAATTGAACTAAAAAAGACATTAGCTGAAACGGTTCCGCTGCATTCGATCAGACTGCTTAGATGTCATCATGAACATTATGAGTGTTTCATAATAGTGACATCTTATTTATGAAAAGATATTCATGTTACTCACCATTAAAAAAACGGTTCATAGCGACATGAACAATATTGTCAAATAAATTTGTAGGACACGATCCCCAAGTATTTTAAATCCAGCCGTCTATGTACTAAGACGTGTTCCAGCCAATGGACACCATGCATCAATCGAGGGACTTTAAATTCAGGTGTGCGATTTCTTGTAAAAACCTGCACAAAACCTGTTGTATCGAGAACAATTACCTAATCTGCCTCATGTCCATTTACCACCATAATAAAGTGTGTACATATTTGGAAAACTGCAAAAAAAACTAACATTTTTAACAATAATGTAACCATGTATGTCAACCATATTTCAAGATAAAAGCAAAGTGGAAAATAAGCTTCCTAAGTGGCGCATAATCAAAAAGCAAATACAGTACACCTAAAAACTGCAAGATGAATAAGAATCTAAAAATGGTAAACTGATTATGACGTATGTAGGTATATAATATACACGTAGATAGGTGTAAATGTTTATATATAGATAGATATATGTATGTACGCATCGTTATAAACAAAAACTATTGTTTCTTCACTAATTTAAAACCACATTTTGCTACGGTGGCATTTTAGTCATGTCAAAGCATAGTTATAGTTGTACACGAGATATATAATATATGCACGTCACCTACCACACGCCAGTGTTAAGAAAGTGCTCGTTAACACACTAATATGAAGTAATGGTACCACCTCTATCACCTATTCACAAACGAATGGATGAATACTTTATACGACCAAGAACATACACAGAACACAACATTGCTATTTCCTCACCCAATCGTTGATTGGGTGTCAATGCATCCTTTCTCTCGCTCAAAAGACATGTTCTGCATTAAAAGGATTTCATCATTCACATTAAGATTTTGAAATAGAAGGATTCAACTGAAAATGTGAAAGACTACTTGCTAATTGTTCACTGCGATCAATGCGAGTGGTTGAAATTTAAGCCTCTAAAAACTATAGAAAGGAAGTAAATAACTGCAAGAATGTCATAGACAATTAACGCACACATAATGTGCCCGTTCTGAAGCAGTCAAGAACAATGAGAAACTCGAAAAAGGAAATTGCAATACGAGCCCTATTTTAGAGTCGTTATATTATTAATTTTTAAGTGGTGCCATGATCCAAGTTTCTCGCCAGGAAACCTTGCAATAATGGATATTTTAATTCGTTCACGGGATAATTAAAAGACCGTTTTAGTGATTTCAGAAATGGAACAAAGAACAGCCTGATGAAATCCTACAAAACATTTCCATATCAGCATCCCATTACTCCTAGCATAAACTAGAACGTTATGGGTTAAAGCCGCATTGAAGCGTGCACCATGTCCAACTTCGTCTTTGTATGGCACAAGGTAAACATCAACTAACTTCTTTTGTGCAGCTCCTTCGGAACAGCCATTATTTCATTGTTCCAATGATAGCTGGTTCTACAATCTTGAGTCACGTTCGGGGTTACAGGTCATATTCTGAGGACATCGTCAATGTTACACACAAAAAGTAAATAAAAAGGATGATTCTTGGAACACCAAAGATAAGCCAGAGAATGAAATTCTAGTGACCACAACAGCCTGGATGCCGATTGCTGGAATTAAGGTGGTGAAATAAGAGGAAACGAAGTCATGCCTAACATATGTGGTGAATTAGTGGACAAATGTAGAGCAATAATCGCTTTCAAGAAATCAAGCTTTGTATACTTTGTATGGCGATACATGCTTTAGTCAACATGTATGAGATGATTTCAAGGATTTGAAGAAATATGAATTAATGCAATTTGATTTCAAAGGGTGAGACCGTGAGACAGTTGCGCAACGATGACTTGATGTTAAAAGCTACATACTATATACACGCAAGTATATAGCGATGCACCATCGTTTAGAACTGAACAGCCACATAAATAAAAAACCAGTACAATAACTATTCAAGTACAAGTGCATACCATAGTGAGCAAAAGAGAAATGGGAGATCCTGGCACAGCAAATGTCAATGAGAGTGGAGCGCAGGGCAAAGAATTCAACGGAATTTATCAGTGCACAATCTTGAAAATCCGGAACAAAAAAATCCCAATTGGAATAGAACAGATGCTGAAGGGCAATAATTCTGTGTAGTTATTAAAGATGGATAGACTACTAGATTGGATGAATCGATCGTGTAAAGTTAAAAACATCTGTAAACTGATGACTAATTGGCCAATACGAGTGGGCTTAAATGTTAAACGGTAATAATCTACAGAAATGCCTTGAGCATTTATACACTATACCAATAATGCTTAACGACAGTGCCGTGCATTGTTGCAGGACCCTGGAATTATTGCAGTATTTGCTGCACAAAACGAATTAAATGGAGACTGGACCAATCGAGAGTTCAGAAGGTATCAGAAGTACAATGTCTATGACAGCAGCCTCTGTTGGTTTGGCAACTTCAGTTTTTTCTGCTCGTTAAGCATCCCATGTGAGAATCAGGTTTAGCCAACTATATTATTATAGCCACAAATTTAAAACCAAAATATTCAGACCACGACAAAAGCTTGAACACGTTTCGAGTCAAGAACTTGTTTCGGAAAACAACTCGAAGAGCTCAAAACGGCGTCAACCGCGTAGTTAATCCTCGCATCGGCATACTGCAGAATAAGGCATTCTTCTGAAAATGATGAAGACGGAAACTGGTGGATACAACTATGGTGAAACGGCAAGATAAAACGAACGTTAATCAGGCAGGGAACATTGTACCATTGATTGAACAGTTATGAATTATTGCCAAACGTGTTGCTAGCACGACAAAGTTGGTATAGGTTCACGCACTGCTCTGTTCCATTTGATGAGAAGCAAGTCTAAGCGATAATGGAGAAGGATTCAGAAGCTGAGTATCAGACTCCTTCAAAAGAAATCACATCGCCACACAAGCCGAGGTAAGGTCGTGACATCACGAGTCATCAGCAACACAACAGGTGGTTGTGAAACACAGCCGACGCCTGGATAAGAGGCATCATATGGGTGATTCGTACGTTAAGACGTATACGTGTTTCGAGAAGTTCGTGCTGCATTGGTGGAATGGTAACAAATGATGAATCAAAATCTCCCAATGCACAAATTGTAGTACAATTCAAAGGTAAGGGCATGTCATTTCAGGCGCAAAAATTGCAGGTACGCTTGAACAAAGGCGTGAACAATCGACAACTCCAGTAAAATCACCGTGAGGTTCTCAGCGCGGAACAGCCTAATCGACGAGTAGCACGAAAAAACCTTAACTTCCGAGCTTTTTCCGGCCAGAAGTCGAAATGGCCGTTCTGAACGTTGTGGGCTAGGTTATCTTAATTGGCCACTGTGCTTTTACTGGCTCGTCTAACTGTGCACTTTTGAGGTGCTAAACCTACCAAATGAAATGGAATTGCGCGCACACAAGTACCAGTTCTGCGATTTACAGTATCCAAGCAAGGGCAAGCATTTTCAGACAGCTATGGATCCACTGATCACATTTTTACCTTACTGCCAAAATAATTAGTAATGCCAAATTGTCATCGCGAAGCTATCGCCATTCTCGAAGCCAACTCCGGCAACCCAAATAGCAAACGCCGCTGACAATCCTGGCCCAAAATAAGGTTTCAATCATGAAATTCGCCATGTGAAAAGAAAATCTGACAAGGTCATTATATAAAACTCCTATTGGTGGCCCATTGATAAGGATTCTTCATCCTTTTTATATTTCCTGTTAGTTAGCTAAACGGCACATCAACGACAAGTGAAACTAGCTTTCTTTCTTGAATACAAAATGAATAGCAGAGTCATCATATATGATGTCAGTCAAAATTAGACATGTGGATCTTTCCACTATCTCGACCTATTTCTAACGCTGCACGAAGTTTGAATCTGGTGAAATTTAAAACGTATTTGACTATCAATTTGGTAATAAGCATGATGGTTATCCTATGGGTTATGCTTGGCAATCATGCAAAATTATGTTCTAGTTTGATTGTCTGTTGCCCATTGATAATTATATTGTTGCTGCTATTCTAATGAATTAAGGCGTTGCGTGACGTACTTAAAATTTCTCTTTCTGATATTGTGGCAGCTTAAGGTTTGCAAGTTCTTTATGAATTCACAGTGTAATCCCAGAATCATTTGTCGCTAGTGTGCCAGTAAATCAATAGTCTTTTTCGGAAAATCGCATTCAAAACCTTGCATACTGTCGTATAAGCCATGAATACATCAGTCTCGATTTTCGTCTATTTCTACTGGGTGACTGTGCATAATAAGCATTCTTTAAATGAGGCAAAAATATTTGATTGAGACAAAAATAGCATCTGAAAAAGTTTCAAATGAGATAGAAGCTTGGAGGCCACGCAGACTTTTTTGTACAAAAATATATTTGGAATTAAATGATTTATATATATGTATATATATATTTATATTTATGGGTATATATATTTGAATGTTGATTACACAAGTAACACCCATGAAGAGAGGCTGAGCTGCATTTTCAGATATGCACGTGGCATTCTATTTTAAAAAGGATTTCCCAATAAACTGCGTGGATTATTAAAATCCAATGAAGTCCATGCCAAAGATGGTATTTCTGGCATTATACGAAATCCTTTCTTGAATAGAACCTAAGACATGTGCATCATATCCAAGCCAGTTACAACAGATGTATGCATATATCCTTATCCATAATGATTTGGAAGCCGCCTTTTGTTTTTTTGTATGGAAAGAATAGCCATACTGCATTTTTAAGGGAAAAACTAAAAAAACTCATATGCGGCGGAATGCACGAATGGATTGTTTTCGGAAACGTAAATCGATTATGCATTGGTTGGGGGAAAGAAGGGAGTGTAGTTAAGGGATATCCTGATTATACAAGTTAATGTACAGAAGTGGCGGTACTGTTTGCTGTGTGTGCATGAGCCTGCCTGACATGACTTAAAAAGTACAAATATGTGGTAGAAACAAAAAAAGTCAATGAACAATAATAATATAAATATATCAGTTTGCGGAAAAAAAATACCCGTATCCATCCAAAAATGCTGTAACGGAGGGTGACATTCTTGGGCCACACCTATGTACACGCAGTAGTAGTAATAGTAGTAGTAGAAACAGTTCACCGAGATGTCCTCATCTTTTCTGACGCACACGCACGGAACGTACTTCATGTTGGCGCTGGGCTTTTGTGACTGTTGGTGTTGGGCTGGGCCGAGGAGCATGAGGAGGTGGAAGATGATGACGAAGTTGGGGATGTGGAGGAAGGGGACAAGGACGATTGTGACTGCTGATTCGATTCAGGTTGCCACGACTGACAGTTTTGGCGGATGGCATTATCGCCGATATTGTGTCGCCCGCTCTTCGGGGACATGCTCTGTCTCTGCTCATTGCCTCCTGCATTGGCACTGGTCATCACCAGGGGTGAAGACGCTGAATACGAGGATCCTACGTTATTGGGGGTGGCCGAAATGGCCGTATGGGACAGGGGCCTCTGCCTCCGTCCGTCCTTCGACGCCCTTCCGCCGCCGTTCGGTGGAATGGTGACCACGGCCGAAGTGCCAGTGCTCAGCACCTGTTTGGGCTGGGCTTCAGCTTTGGGCGTGGAATTATGGAGTGGAGTGAGGGAAGCAGAGGAGGAGACGGCAGGGAAGGTGCCGCCATTCTGGTTGGCCGTCCCGGTGCTGTGCCGCTTGCTGCGCTTCGCTCCGTGTGCGTGATGCTGATGATTGTGTTTGTGAGGGTGATGCTTGTGATTATGGTTGCCGTTGCTGTGGTGATGATGCTGCTGCTGCGTATTCAGGCCATTGCCCTGGGAATGCCCATTGAACCCGGGCTGCTCCCTGGCATTATGATTACCCTTCGCCAGAGACGGTGCCACGGTGCCACTTGGGTTGCCCTCTGAGGAGCCAGACGTCTGCTCAGAGCTTCCGTCCAACAGTGGCGCTGAAGAGGACGAGGGGGACCCCCGGAGCATCTGCTGAGATTTACGTTTGCTAGCATCACCCTGCAGAAGATCATTGCTCATTTCAAACTAAAATAAAACCCATCAGATCATTAAATCTCCATCATTAACCAATGGATAAACCATGGTGAACACAACGGCATGGATTATACCACAAACAGCTGAGTCTTGTTCATTTGAACTTCAAATGATCAGGGGAGGGATGGTAAAATTATTCGAAATGTTTGAATTAGCAAAATGCAAGTTTATAATCAAATTTTCCAAAGAATGTTTTGAAGTAATCTGCAAAGATTATCTAATTCAGTTTGTAAAAATTAAAAAAAAATGAAATACTTATATTATATTTTTGAGGGAAACTGGAAACTGTCTTTTAGTTAGGCCCTACTTTTGTCGACTAATCCTGAATCAATAAACTGCTACAAATTAATACCAATTATAGTCCTCTTAGAAGTTATTGAATTTATTGCCAAGCTTGAATTATGCCAATATGTTTAAACTATGTTTATGGAATATTTAAACTATTTTCCTATTTGCTATTAAAATAAGGTGCCAAGTAAACAGAATAGAGAAAGGGGCAATAAGGTAACACTACATCTAACTTCCTTATTTAGGAAGCAAGGGTCATTGTGTATGAAAGTAGAAGTATGAATCAAATGTTGTCACTGTCCTGCAGTATCAAAAAAGCGGTATTTTCATTTCAAGTGTACCCTATTTATTATTTCAATGTTACGTCCCTATGTGCTGGTGAGATTATTGTGCATTTGCAAGTATAATTTAGAATCAACTAGCAATGTTCAAGTTATTGTATTCTGATTTATACCTGTCAAGAAATATCGCGACTTACAAAGCTGAATATTTGCCTGCAATACATTTTCGAAAATTGGCTAACTAAACCTAGGGGTTTGGATGCATTTTTGCAATCTAAGATTTTTCTCACCTGTGGATTTTCTGTTATGTTAATGAGCGATTGTTGCTGCTGGCCGACGTGGCCATTATTATATCGAGTGTTAGGGCCTCCATTTTGCTCCACTCGGCCATTTACATAGGGCAAAGATATGGCATAACCGCCCTAAAATGCAAAAGGAAACTAACTGGTCAAATTTTAATGTTCCCCCTGAATAGCCATCTATCAACATATGATAACACTACCAAATAGCTACTACAACACCATTCTTCAAAAAATAAGGATGAAAATATCGATGACTTACCTTCGTATCAAGATGGGAGCTGATGGTATCAGGTAAGAGAGTTAGCATTGGAGTAATACTGTCCATTTCATGGGATTCCGAACTTGAGATGCGATACTCCTGAGGAGCTTGCCCATTTCCATTCACATGTGGTGCATAACCATTGCCCCAACGATGAGAATGAAGGCTACGGTGATCGATGGGTGGTGGAAAACACCTAAAAGAAGGGAACATTCATGACGCATGATGGCGAGCAAAGGATAGACAAAGCGCCAGAAATATTTAAAAAAAGCAATAATTATAATGATAGCTTCATACTATTTGGAAAAACAAGGATAGACAATGCTTATTTTTAACAGTCGTTAAATGATGAACGACAAAGTGATCGAAGTGGCCAACCATAATAACTAATGATAAAATATTGCAATCGTCTATGAAACTTAAATTTATTAGAATAGGTTTAGAGAAACGCAGGTGAAAATTAAATGACTTGGTTCTTTATCACCAAATCGTATAATATGGAGTTCTCCATATGAATATTTATAAATCGTATAATATGGAGTTCTTCATATGAATATTTATAAACGGGTTTCTTAAGGAGATGTTTACTAAAATCTATCATTAGTAATTGGGGTTTTATAACCACCGCCCCCTTTCCCCACTCCCAAATTTCGCCTACAATGTCCTTCATTATTAATATTTACAAACAAAATCTTGAAAAGTCTATCAGGAAATCAGAAAAACAAAATCAGGAAAAGTCAACCTTTGCAGTGGTATTTTATTAAGGTAGGGAAAATTTTTTTCCTCCTACCCATTCGACTGGCCCTCAAACACAGCACTTCTAATGAACCAATATATTTTGAGCAATTATGATAAGTATGTGCATGATGGGAATGCTTTTGGCTCATCCTTAAACTCTATGCAGAGCCATTCAATCTCCTAAAAAATCGCCCGTTTCACCTATTTTACCTGTGCAGCAATTCCATTAAAACATTGTATAGGATTTCAACACAATTCCCAAAAAGTCTAAAACAAGAATGAGGCAACGAAAATCTTACCTATTGCGGCAAGCAATAATGAGGGCACAAATGATCATACAACATACTCCGATAGAAACGCCAACAATGATCCCGACCCTGGGATCCTGTAATTCCACTTCAATCCCTAGGAGAACAAGGACCACAAATTAAAAACATGAACATGTTTACCAAAAAATATTTAGATCCTCGAGCTTAGCAAACCTGGTGGAATAATGCTCGCATCTTTATTTGGAATCGATGGAATAGTAATCATGAGAACTTCAGTCGGAGGACCAGCCCCAGCTCGTGTCTCGGCACGCATACACAAATAGTACATAGTATTACTGTCCAGATTCTCGACAATGGACGAAAAATCGCTTCCTGTATGCACAGATAAAGTAATATTAGTCGGAGCTCAAAACACGCAAACAACCGAAAGGTGTTTAATAAAAAAATACGCACCTTGCTGCTTCATTATGAACCACTTATCCAATTGTTGAGGTTCGGGTTCCGTGTTATACAGTATCTGATAACCAGTGATTATACCGTTTGGATATTGAGGTTGCTGCCAAAAGATTCTTACAGAGTGTGGACCCACAGGCTTCCAATGGACTCGACGAGGTGCAGATGGTACTAAAACAACGTAAAGAAAACATGGTGTGCAAATCTATTAGAGCTGGAAAAAAATATCGATACTCTGCAAAAGCTTGAATTTTTCTTTACCATCCTCGAGGGTTTTACATTCAACCTTGCTGCTATATGGTCCGTGAACGGACTCTTGTACGTGAGATCTCACAGAAAACTCATACTGAGTGTACGGTGTAAGATCAGCGATACGTGCTTCTTGGCTATAGCTACGAATATATGTGACCATGGAGGCGTTGACGCTGCTCGAATTGTGAACTGGATTATAACGTATGGTAAAATAACTAATGTTTTTGATGGTCAACGGACTCTTCCATTTCAAATGGATGGCTCTTGGCTGAATAGAATGAGCTTCCAACTGAGAAGGAGGCTCCACCACGCTTATTACACCTGGAATTACAAACGAAAAACCTCAATGTAGTGTGTGCATGCGAGACTATGACTAAGTTGACCGTGGCATCACATCGGACAATATTAACAGACCAGCATTACCACTGTCATCGTTAGGAGGGTTCACAGGGGAACTTTCCGACGTTGCTTTAGTTCCAATTGACTCTTGTCCATTACCATTTTCATTAAAGCCAAATATACGGACGTCGTAGAACGTCTGCGGATCTAAATAATGATTGCCAACGAATATATTAACATTTCCTTCTATCAAATTTATAATTAATTCTTAAAGATTCCTTCCAAAATGTATTTTATTTAAAAATCTGTGACCAGTGAACTATAGACAAACTTATATTGTATTGATATAGCAAAGTTCCATTATCAACATTGTTAGTTTATATCTGAGATAAAGTTAAATTGTTTTTTGGTTTTTAATGAAATCAGCTTAAATAAATAAAAATTGCACTAGTTTTTAAAATTTAAATCAATAAAATTGAATTTTTTGAGGCTCATTTACTGAAGGTACATTGCATATTCCATACCTTAAGTTCAACCCTCGATAATTTGAGACCAAAAAAAAATCAAATTTTCTGTATATCTTCTATTCCTATAGGGAAAAGGATTTCCTTGAATATTAACTCACCTAAATCTGCAATAATGTAATGTGAGGCGTTACTGGGAAGAATGGTTGACACCCAGCTCTTGTGATTTTGCTTCTGGTACGACAGATTGTATCCAGCTGCCTCAAAATTGTTATCTTTTGGTAAACCCCATTCTACCCTAATAGCTGTCGTGTTGACCGTATTAAGGCGAAGTTCTGGGGCTGAAGGAACTGAGATCAAAGAAAAACGATTAGCAGAAAATAAAAAAAGTCATTCGTGGATGTAAATCATTACCTACCATGAGTGGCAATATGGTCAGGCAACTCATGCGTGACCCAAGGCCACCTATCATCCAATTTTGAATATCCTACTTTGGTGGCTGCCAAAACCCTCACATGATATTTCTTTCCAGGTCGAAGACCTTTAAACAATAATAACAAAATTAATTTTAATAGTACATCCAATTGAAACATAATAACAATAATTCAATACTTGCTAGCAAACGTCAACAAACCAGTTATCGTATATTCTCGTACACTGCTAGGCAACTCCCTTATGTCCACCGAGCTATGTTCTTGCTTCTTCCACTGAATTTTGTATTTAACAATGACTCCTCGTGCCAAATTGGGAGGCAGTTCTTCCCAAAACACGTGTAGTGATGTCATACTACTGCTGAGAGTAACGGAAGGTGCAGCAAGAGGTACTGGGAGAAAAACAAACGGAAATGCAAACATAGCACAACATTAATAAATTTTCCCTAAATAATAAAAATTTAACAGAAGTTTCAAGATAATTGTAAAGTGACATTTCAATGAGTACACAAAAAATAAAATTTATAATACAATTTTTTGAATTAATAAGTGTAAATAACATTCTCGAATAAAATTAGTCCACCATATTTCCCCAAATATTGTTGATGTGCCCATGGTTATTGATGATGACGATTTCCCCAAAACGTTCTTTGCTTAAAAACTTTTTAAAAACCATTCAGAAGTATTTTTTCCTCTCAGAACCATGTTTTAATCTTCCACTGCATTTTTGAAAACTAGGCTATAGTTAAGGTGAGGTATTTTTTATTGTCATAAAATAAATTATCATTATTTACTATGCCTATAATAATTTCACTATCATACAACAATATAAATTATTATGTAAACATACATACATGTATTTACTAAACAGCATTATTCCAACACCAAACTTACCATCTTCTCCAGTGATCCAAGTGATTGACTCTGATGGCTCACTGGCACTTCTCGCATTGAATGCTCGGACATAAAACGTATAATTCGTGTATGGCTTCAGTTTATCGAACAGGTAGCTAGTATTTATAGAAACTTTCTGGATTTCTTGCTCTCCTGTTTGGGTGAGAAAGAGTGATATGGTAAAGACAATCCAAAATCACATTCCTTCCTGCATAAAACGTTTTTCAGGCAATGCGAATTTACTTACCACCAGAGGCTCGATAACAGTGAATGGTGTAGGCAGTAATGGACAAGTTATTTCGCGACACCGCTGCATTCCAATGTAATTCAATGGAAGTGTTGGACATGGTGATAGCATACAAATTGGTGGGTGGATCCGGTTGATTGAGGGACGTCAGTACTTGTAGTCGAGCCGCAGTAGATGCATATCCAGCAGAATTTGACGCTATGCACTGATAAATGCCAGAGTCTGCCGAAATAGTCTGCAGGATGACTAATTCATTGGTGAGAATGTTCTTGTGCTTGATTCGGTTTGAACTTCCCAGGGCAATACCATCCTTGAACCATCTCACTAGAGGTGCTGGAAATCCTTCCACTATACATGCAAAGCGAGCTGTTTTGCCAAGCGGGCCATGGATATTATTTGGAGTCTTTGAAAAGGATGGTGGACCTGTAAGAAAAATAATTAAAATAGCTTATACGGCGATAATACATAGATAATTTCAGCTAGAAATGGAACAAATAAGAATGCAAATTTTTAAGTAAGACTTGCATTCTGCGAAAAACTCGAACTTTTTTCAGTTTTTGCGTTGCAATTTGCTCGCTGTTACGTTTCGTTTGCTTTTCTTATTAAAAAAAACTAGCTTGTCCAGCTGAAATGTTAGCGGAGCACAAAAAGCAACAATTTAAAAAAGAAATATTTTCGAGCTTCAGTTAAAAAAATACGCCTTTCTTGTTGCGTAAATGGCTTTGCTCTGTTTTATTATTATTATTAATTCAAACACGAGTGTGCTTAAAGTGCGTATATTTATGAAACAAGCCAGTTTCCATAAAAAAGATGTACGCTAACCGAAATAATGAATTAATAAACAAATCAGAAACATTACTTTCATTTGTAGATACATTATAAACATTTCCAGGCTGAGAAAAAAGTATGCCCACCATGCAAAAACGCGGATTTTGGCTTGAAATAATTATTATGAGTGCTAAATTTATTTTCCCCAATGCAGAATTAGTCGTCCAATAGGATCTCATTTTTTTTTTATAATTTGAAAATGTTCAATTCAATTAGCAAGAGTGCGACATCAGATTTTTCCCCCCTCTCAATGAAACCGCCTTATATGGCATTTTATAAATAGTATATTTTATTATAAATACATAATAGCATAATTTTAGCATAAATACATAATTTTCGAGACCCTAATTCTACGCGGGAAATTACTTCAGTAATTAAGAGTATATTGAGTTGGTCGATTATTTCAAACAAAAATGTGTATATGTTGCACTCTTCAGAGCACAAAATATCTTCCCCGCAATATTTATTTTGATCCTTATATATTCAGAAGTTTTACTAAACAACAACAAACAAACAAAAAAATGAATTTTTCACTGATAACTAATCACTGACATCCAAGAAAAGCAGCCTGAATATGTTCTCTTCAGGATACTGTACCATAAACACGTATAACCACATTGACATACTGTACGTTGGCCTGCATTCTGGATGGCAACATCAGCAGCACCATGATAGAACTTCACGCAAGCAAACGTTCGTGAAACCAAAGCAGCAGGGGATCCAAGAACAAATTAGTTGCCAAAAGTAATTCGCTGGTTTTACTGTTGTCAAGAATTTCAACCAATAATGCCATGAAATAAATTCCGTCCAATCCACTAAGTGGCATGATCCCAGGAAATTTAATAGGTGTCAATGTCAAATCTCCTGTTTGTATTTGCGGAGAAACGGCCACCCTTTTAAAAATCTATCCGCTGCACAAAAGAAAAAAGGTTACTGACTCCTCGGCTTCAAATAACTTCATTGTCATAAAAGTTTATGGTCCTTTCGATATAAAAACACATTTCCAAGTTGGTACAACCACTGCGAAAGTGGCATAAAACAGAAGATTACTCGAAGAGAGTCAGTCGATACATGCTCTGAATCACACATTTGCAGGCCATTTTGGCAGCGTGGATCCCTTTCATGCGGATGTGGTCGAATAAAACAAATCCTAATTTAGAATTTGATGCTGTCGAGAAGCCCCCATTGTCGTTAGCATTATGTGCAAATGACCTTGCCGCCCACGTACCGCCAAAGCCTGCTCGGCCAGCTCACTTCGAGTAACAAATGCTAAAATATCATCCTTAATTACGGAGAAGGATCATCGAGCGCCGGCCACACGTCGCGGAAACCGGCAAAGAATTAAGCCAGCCGTCAGACAATGGCCGAAAATGGAGCCACGCAAATGGACCTGGCAGCCGGGATTAAAAATCCGTTGTGCATGCCACGCTATTCCCACATCTACGCTAATGTTAAGTAAGAGATAATTTTCGTTCTAAGCAATAAAACGAAACAAACAAAACATAAAGAAAAGCTTTCCGCCTCAGGTGTACAAAAACTGGTACAGAGAAGCAATAAGTAACTCGGTAATTGGCCGAATCGCATTTTGAGCAAGTGAAATTTTAAAATTCTCCATGCCACTTCAACATTGTCATCGTTGGCATTTTTATTAGTCCTCTTGAGTCTCCGAATGCCTGCCCCCTCCTTCCTTGCCTAGAAGGTTTCGCTGCCAAGAATTGCAGAGATCAGATGGCGCCATCAACAGGGATGCGTGTCAAAAGGGGAGATGAAAAGGTGTTTGTTGTGTTTGTGCCAAGAATGATCCGAATTTATCAAAAACAAATCATTTAACATCATCTGACACTTTGGACGATTTGGCAAATTCGTTTCGCCGAAACACAACGCACATTCCTACCTCGAACTCTTTTAAGCCCCATTTCCCAGTGGCCAAAGTGCAATTATCTCCAAATCCTTCGCATTTTATAATCCACCTCTCCATGGACAATCCGCAAAATACAGTGCTGCTAATTCACATTACATCAAAATTGAAATATTGTCATTTTATTTGGTGGAATTGGTTTACCTGCAAATTCTGGCACATTTAAATCAAGGCAAACTACTTCGATAAAAATATCGTAATTATGGAAATTGTTTTTGCATTATGCTTTATGTAAAATAGGCGACTGAGATCGTGAGTTTGCGAAAAAAAATAAATCAATGCAAATCAATTCAGCGATAGAAGGGCTTCCTACACAGTCATTTTCAAAATGCTGTCGGATGATGTCCTCATCAACACGTGAAAATGCATTTTCTAAGCCAAAATGGTCAATATCCCGTTTAACATCCTCATCATCAATTATTTAAGCTTATGATTGGCGGATAATGCAGCTATCACATGATTTAGAATTTGAAAAAATAATCTAACATTTGAAATGCACTTACTGTGGACGTTGAGCTGCACTGTCTGAGCAATAGATTTTGTTTCCATCGTATCAGGATGCTCGTTAGATGCTGTACATATGTACATGGAGGTGTGTCGCGTTTTCACAGAGTCTAACACTAGGTTTCCTTGGCCTGACAGAGAGCTGCTACTTATAGCCTCACCATCTAAGACATTTGAAAAGAAAATTGATTAGGATTGAAATACAGTATGTTATAATCTGTTATATGGTCAAACATGCGAACCTTTAAACTTATGATTCAAAACTATATATGCACATGTATATTGAATTTGCATCAATCACATGCATAAAATCATCGGAAAAAAATTGAAACAATTTTGCATAGCTGATTAGAATGGCACGTTTCACAGTTTCCACTGACTAATATCAATAAAAAACATCCGTGAATAAGGCAAATATCCCCAAAGTTTGTTGAACTTGATGTCTGATATCAACTAATCCTTTTGAAATCAAACGTAAATAAGGGCGTGAACAAATAGCGCGCAATAATTCAGATAAGTGCTGCATCAGCACCTCCACGAATCGTAAATATTGAAAATATATCCTGCCTGAGAAAACTCAACAACTCAACTCCCAAAATTTCAGCGTTTTCTCGAGTTTGGACACTGACTTTGGAAATAATTATTGTCAAGTGATTTGATCGTACCTAGCCTCGACCATGATATAACTGGCTCTGGGTAGCCCCTTGCCAAGCATTCCAAGACGGCTGAAGTTCCAGCGAGAAAGGTCACAGTTGCTTCCGGCGTCAAGAACGAAGGAGGTCGATACATTTGTGTTCCTAAATTGAGACAATAAATTAACAGTTTGGCGTGTTCGTGAGTGGAATCTCAAAAGCCGAATTAAAAGGAAATCAATGCAAAAGCGACCAACCTGAAACGACTTCGAGCGTGGCTTCCGCGCTGTACTGTTCATGATCAATAACTTGAGCAATGCACCTGTATTTACCCGCATCTGACAAGAGGACTCCGTTAATCTGCAAGACTCCGGTAGGAAGGATTGTAAATCTGCGAAGCACAACGAAGAAAGATACATTATGCATGCCGAAATGCTGGCTAGCGACAGACCTGGCGACCCATGAAATGCAGCTTACCTGTTTTCAACCTGAGATATTCCTACCCACGAAGAACTGCCCTGTGAGGTATTCGGATTTCGTTGCCAGGAATATGTGGGAAGTGGAAATGCTTGAATTTGGCACCTGAACTGAACAACGTCCCCTTCCTCCACCTTGTCCGACATCGGCTCCTGGCTGAACTTCTTCGGCATGCCTGAATGAAACGAGAGAAAAAAACAGGACTCAAATTAGCATCCCATTATTTGAACATCATCGAACAATTCACTCAGAATGTGACAGACCACGAGGATGGCCAATCTAAAAAATTTGGACAATGTTTGGAGGAGCACACCATCGAGGAGCAACCAGCTTTTTTACCACTTGCAAACAGTTCCGAAAGATGGCTAATGTACATGTTGCAAATTGGTAATGGCCTACTAGGATAACATGATATATTACTTCTGTATGAACATCATTGAAAGCAATCAGCGTGCACCACTAGAAGCCATTTATTAATGTCCAGTCAATGTGTCCGAGTCCAACTTCTTCAAGCGCTGGTTGAGCCCTGCAGTGCTTCCATCCATTACCATTTATTGAAGACAAGGTGAAATGCACACTTGTCCACTTTGACAACCATAGAAATCATTGCAAAGGCTAACTGACATTGCTGGAAGCGAAGCGGATCGAGCACAAGAGTAACATTTACCAGTGAGTTTCAAGCAACAAATGGCACGAACGACGTTTTGGAGAGCGCAAATTAGTGCAGAGCACAGAAAAGGACAGAAAATTGGGTTTTAAACGTGACAAGCACATCGTCTTGAGTCGAATCCCTGCCTATCCCCCTCTGTCCATCGATCACTGCGAGTGATCTGGGAAAAGCGAGCATTAGTTGTCCCTACCATGAGTTGGCACAACTTCTTCAAAACACGTACTAAATTTGAATATAGAAATCTTATCTTCCATTCCCGAATCCCAATACGATTAGAGGATTTCTTTTATCAAATTCTGGAGCGCACTAGTGCGTTCATCCATTTAGAGCCCAACCCTAGCCTATTGCGCTCGCTTGCTTCTCAGCAAATGTATTTGTAATCTCGTAAATATAAAATGGCCGATCAATCTATGCACATGTATATGGTCGTGTGCGAGCGTACATCGAAAACGTAGACTTGCAACGCTGAAGTGCGAAGCAATGTTCCAAAAAACTGGTTTTTTCATTGATTTGTTCAAAGTGCATTTGCATTTGTTAAGCAACACTGTAACGACCAGATTTGTAAGATTTTTCTGTCAGTGTTTTCCTTTGCGTGATGTAAAGGAATATAGCTTTCGGACATACATGTAGTTTCGTTCATATGTTTAATTTCTGATAAATATGCCCATACTTTGCTACTTGATAAGCATTTTCTACCCAGCTTGGCCATATAGGATTTGGTAATGTAAAACCAAGGACTTCGTTGCTGGCATTTAGTTGAAAATGCTGTTACCAATTTTAATACGATCTGCATATGTACGTTTAATTTTAAATTAGATGTAAATAATTGTTAGAAACTTTGCATAAAACAAAATAATTTAAGCTGAGAAAAACGAGCTAGTACATCGGCATTTAATTATGTAAATTCCATTCTGTCTTTTCCTAAACGGTATAACGATTAAAAAATAAAAGGTTCCGATGTCATTTGAAGAACTTCAAAAGATATTTAAAACAACGTATATATATTTTTAAGCACCTCAATGACTGAGGGCCTACAGACACCCTTTCACAAAGATTTATTACTTCTGCTTAAAAAATTACTCATAATAACGTTATGACAAAGCATTGAAAGAATGCCCCTCCATCCTTCCAGGGAGGGTGCACAGTACCCCGTGGCGTTTTCCAGTTAATTTACACCAATCGTTACTGCGGGGCTTACATGTAATTTAAAATGGTAGCCTAGTATGCAGAGAGAAACATTTTTAGAAGAATGTAAGGTAATAATTTGTTAGTAGGCCTACGATTCTTCCCTTCCCAGGTTCCCCCAAAGCATCCTTTTCTAAATTCGCTATTGAGCCCTCATCATTTTTTTTACAAATTCAAAGTGAAAATGTTAAGAACGAGTTGAACCTTTACAAAAACCATAGAGGGGGAACTAAAGCATAACACGGCTTGATATCGAAATTTAACATTGCCAGTGACTTGCCAGTTACCCCTTCATGTCTCATCGAATGTCGACTATCTCGTGCCACCCTGCGGAAAACCTATCAACATTTAAATACGGGTTAATTACCATATATAAATATTTCCCTAAAATGAATAAAGCATGGCTTCTGACAGGGGAAAAGCGCAGCCTATAAACTAATCAGAATGGATGCTGCAGCGATGCGCAACTAGAGGCGCACTAGGTTCCATGTCAACTCGCGGGTTTACATCCCCGAGCAGTCGAACCCATTCTGGAAGCTTTAGAAAAAAAGAACGAATATTTGTAAGCCTGATCCCATTTGCGTTTTTTCCCTCCCACCCACGGTTTGAGATGCGGCAGAAAAAAGGGTTAACTTTTAACAAATTGCATCGAAACGATTAGGAAGGAAATGAGTTTTTTTTTTTATTTCTCGAAAAAACATTTCGGCGGAAAATCATGTTACGCACACATGAAGAGGTGAAGAATGGCGAACAACTTCGACAATGCAAGGATCCGTGAAATGATTCCGATAAGTCTTAAATAAATTAGTGCGAGAATCGCATACATAATGCATGTCGGGAGTCCCGGGATTTTCGGGACATCTATTAAACGGCACGCGGGATTCGCACGCATCATTTCAGGCAAGTTTTGGTGTTGGTAATAAAAATACGTTTATTAGCATTCATATCTGGCTTCACGCTCGGAGAATGCGCATCGATCAGAAGTTACATTCTGAGTAATGGGCAAACACGAATGGCCTTTATTCGGGAGTTTTCGCACCTCAACACGGGCACAATCGTGCGACCCCTTTTCCAAAAACAACAACCGGTTAAGCCGGTCGACTTCAATCGGACATCTACAAACGAAATATTCCTCTTCACATTTCGTCTTTTTAAAAAAAATTTTTTTTTTTTTACCTCAAGTTCAAAAAGAAAAGATCGCCAACTGTTTACCCAATCAATCGGTGGTCGATGCAAGCCGCTGCTCATTGGCGGTCGCAAAACACGCCTTGCTCGCTAATTTAATCTTCGTAAGTATTTTATTTCGGATTGTGAGCAAACAGTGAATTGCATGGGAAAATTAAGTAAATCGACTCTGTGGAGAGAAAAAGTACACAAAAAGCTACTTTTACCTGCAATACGTGAATTGTGTCAAACCATAACTTCGTAAGTGCCGTTTTTTTTTGTCCAAAAAAAACCGAATTTTTCCCCACTAATTGCTCGTGGATCTTTTCTGTTAGCCGTCCGCCATTTCGAAAGTCAAAATTTGCGTGCCATACCTGTCAAGCTTGCACACATATCCTAATCAAACCAGACCTGACCTAGTCTGACCTAATCTAACCTAACAAGATATGAAAATATTATAGTATGTCACGCCGTGTTTTATTCGTAGTTATAGACACTAGCGGACGGCTAACACAGAACGTCCATGCACGTTTCTGGTTTTTTTTTTTTAATTAAACGTCAAATGGTGTTCAACGTTTGTTCAAAACTTAAAATCACAAATTCAAATGGACCAATTCAACAATTCAGAAAAAGCCTGTTGGGCATCGGTGTGACTTTCTCCATGCTGGAATGCATAATCTACAAGCTAAAAGTCTCTTGATTGGTTTTGGCTCAGTATATTCTAGTTTTAAACGGACTATCTATATTTCTCAAGAAATTAGAAGAACTTGTTTCCCCTGTACTGAAAAGTAGAATGTTTTGACACCTTTCAAGAGTTGCTGTGTACCACAGAATAATTTCTTTTAAAGAAAAAAGGTTCAAATTAGTTTACTTTTCCCCCCAAAAAGTTAGTACAACGGAAGACATGAAACCGGTCGACTGCAGCGCCGCCAGTGGTGTTGCAGCATCTCAATAGAAACCAAGTGAAACCAAGTCCGCCTTCCCCATCAATGCACTTGCCAGAGAAGAAACCGGAAAGAGCCATTTAAAAAAATGTCCTGCCATAGTGGGATTCGAACTCGTCCCTGGGGATCCATACTCTTGTCCAAACTTTTCCTGTCAACCAATCGGAACGCGTTAATGGTGCATTTTAGCATCGCCATGCCCGCTTTCCCGCCAGAGGCCTGGCTCCGAGATTCCAGGCTGCACCGAAATGAACTTATTACGAATTACCGCATAGTCATTCATAAAGCCGACCTGCGCAATAAATAGCGCGTAATCAAAATCGCGCTAAAACAGGCACTTCTTTGCGGGCGGGCGGCGGATGAAGATGAATTGTTGAGAGGGCCGAACGCAGCGCCCTTCCCCCGACAAGCCCCTTGGCCCCCCTCCACGCTTCCCACTCCCTTAGTCGGCTGTCCTTAACGGAACATGTATCATTTGAATTGTAAATAGTGGTCCGTGTTTTCGTTGCTTGTATCCCATCCACGCTGGCGTTCGAAAATCCTGGCACGCGCAGGCGCACGCCACGCGGGCACAGCGGATCAATAATGCACTCCGCACAGTTTAAAAAACAAATTCTGCCCTGGGGTGGTTGGATGGATAGCGCCGAGAAAGAAGAAAATGGGGGCGCGCGCACTAAGGGTGCATCCCTACTTTCCAATCTTTATCGATTGCTTTCGTAAGCGAAGAAGCTGTTCCAACAGCGGCTCCGGCCTTTTCACCTCCCTGGTCGCCGCCTGCGCACTCCCTCTTTTACTACACTGCACGCCACTCCGCACTACTCTTTACTACACGAGCCGAGTGTGGCGGGAAAAGCGGCGACCAATCGGCGAGCAGCACGCGCAGTGCAGTACGACAACAATAGAGCAAAAGCCAGCGAATCAAGAGAGAAATGAAGGGGGGAAGAATAGGATATATGTACATAGAGAGAGAAAAAAAAAGCCATTGCGTGCAAATTGCGACGAACAAGAAGAACGCTGGCATTTTACGACCCCAAACCCGCACTGACAGCTGATTATCTGCGCCATTTCCAATGGATTAATTACTGGAAAAAGGAGCGGCTTTTTTAGCCGACAGATGCAGATGACATTCGCGTACGTCACACGACAGGCTCCAGCATCTTCTACCTGACAACATTAGCGACATTTCGACGCCAAGATGGGCGATACATTCGCATGGCCAAAGGGGCTGTCCATGAAGTACGCTGGGGTATTTGCACCAAAAAGCTTTCGTTTCATAAAACACACAAAAATGGTTTGGTTATAAAGGCCGACAGATATGAAATCACATTATGAGCACAAATAGTTGAAACTTCCCTCTATATAAGCCCCTCAGCCAGTTGTAATTTCCTACTTTAGGCCTTCGTGTTATTTTTATTTTAGTTACGTGTCAAAACTATTCAAGCGACAAAACGTATAACAACATGATCACACCAATTACAGTACATGATATTGACTCTCATAATAAGTTACACAAAGCAAAACAAACTTTCAAGGTTAGCTGCGATTTTAACTCGCAGTCATAGATGGCTCAGTATGCCTAATTATAACGTAGTCGTTTTTCTGTAACCTGATAAGCAGTTCGTCAAAGCGCTAGTATTAATTATTTTCAATGGTGTTGGGTCACGGTTTATTTGCTAGAAGTTGAAACAATGCCCGTGTTTTGACATTTCAATACGTGTTTCTTCAATTCAATTCCAATAATAGAAAACCATTTCTAATCACTCTTTAGTCACATTCATTATTTCAAATGTTTTGGATTAATTTTCATTACATTTCCAAATTTGCAATTCTAACTCGCAAATGCTATTCAATTTGATTCCTTAAAGTGGACATCAATAAGCATGTGCACCAATTGACTTCAGTCAAAGAGCCAAAAAAGCGAGGAGAAACGTAATGCCATTCATATAGACAAGTTGAAAATAGCAATTGGATATCCTTTTGGGATTCTCAATTATTGGCATTCAATTAAAAGTTTATAAAAGATAAACGGCATTCAGGCAATGATCATTTCAAAACACTTCACGAGCGGATTTGGTCAGAAATACTCCAAAGGGTGTTTGCAACTGGCTTTTTTCTTTTATACAGTGAAACCTCCGAATACCGGACACTCGCGGGACCGGACCTTTTGTCCGTTATTTGGAGGGGGGGAGGGGAG
>JAQIXS010000637.1:0-41459 GCA_034700785.1 Rossiulus vilnensis | reverse complement strand
AAAACCCATAGCCTGTGCGTCTTCTTAGCCGCCATCTTTAGTGGCATTAACATAAGTTATGATTGGTGAAAACACACCCATACAAGATCATCCAAACAACAATATCGGATAGAAAAATTTAGATTTTGTCAAGAATTAACTGACTAATGATGCTAACTGCTAACTACAAGTTAGACCGATTTCTAATCAAATTAATTATCGATTACTTGTGTAGCACCTTATAAGGCAATGGTAAATTTACGTTTTACTTACGTTTTACTATTTTACTATATATCACATGCTAGGTCAATCTTGTTTTAGTTTGGCATATTTTTAGGCGAATGCATCTACGAAAAAGGTAGACTCACTAGTTATGTAAAACCGAATTCCCCAACAGGTTTTTTAAGGAATTAATTCAAAGAAATATGGCAGCAGATGAAGGCTCAAGAAAGGAAGAAAAATAGTCGAATTTACTAATTTGGACAGAACGGAAGACAGCCATGCTTTTGTCTTCCTCGAGCGCCATCTATCATGGAAGAGAAAAAGAAGTTGACTCTTGCATAACTTGGCCAAAAACTCCGAAATATTTTTTAATGAAGTCGGCGGCGCTTTTGTTTCAACCCCTCAAACGTTTTTCTCAGCAGTCTTTAAAAAAAGCATTTGTCGCCCCCATTTAACTAAAATTCCAGCGAAAATTGAAAATGTGCAGAACACATGTACAACTTCGCTGAAAAACACGAATTGCGAAGCTGCCAAAAATCAAAATGCAATGAGAAATCACATGGCACAAGAGTTAATAACATAGTCCACGTACAATGTTGGCCATATATTATTTAATTATCAACATTTACAATTTAGCATGTTATATGCCACGTCAATATGCATTCACTTAGATATGGTACTAGCATGTCTAATTTTAAGGCCTTTTTATGCTTTTATGTCCAATTTTATGCCTTTTCTGGACAATGAAGTTTCTGTGTGGTCATAAACTGGCAATGATCGTCTTTACTTCCCCTGCACATTTATTTGTTCTTGCCATATACAGTAGTTATCATTAAAGTAAAATACATATATTACATACTGTAAGTACTGTGTTAATGGCGCGTTGTTTTTCATCATTATTATTATTATTTATTTTTATTTGTACAGTTACCCTAGTACGTGTTTCATTTTCCTGAAAAATATAGTAGGCGTGTATACAATCGTGATAAAGCTTAAGACGTGGTCTTGCAACAGGCATCACCATAGACGAAAATTTCGCCAAACATTTAAATAGTGTATTTAAAATTCATAAAGATAAAATAGAAATTGTGAAGGTGTTTGTATAGTTTTCAAGTTAGTTAAGTAGGCCTAAATACATGCAAAATAAGGCAATTTAGTGTAATAATGATGTGCTATTAATTGTTTCCAAGAGATAGCCCACATTTAACCTACATGTACAACATTTTATCTAATATAACAGGGATAAGGTTAACCCCGATATTAAAACTACAAGTATGTGCATTGTTACTTTGGAAGACATTAAAATTATACACATAAATACACAAGGTAAAAATGCAAATTAGTGAATTTCAAGGCATGATTTTAAAAAAACCATTGCATGCACATGTACATTGTGCAAAAATAATTTTCGATAATTATTAATTAGAATGTAAATATTTATAATTGTCTCTATATTTCTTTTAAGTTAGCGGAATTAAATAACAATTTGCAATGTTAGAAAAAAACATATAACACAGTACTCTACATGTTTTAACACTATGCGT
Organism: Rossiulus vilnensis; assembly: GCA_034700785.1. Classification (NCBI taxonomy): domain Eukaryota; kingdom Metazoa; phylum Arthropoda; class Diplopoda; order Julida; family Julidae; genus Rossiulus; species Rossiulus vilnensis. Next base: position 39,714 of record JAQIXS010000637.1, on the reverse strand, counting down.
GTCTTTCCTTAAGGGATATGTCAAGAGAAAGTCAACTTTCTCGCTGTTTTCCCGGAAAAAATTGTCACCAAGCACGAAGACAGTGTTACCTAGATTTTACGACCAGGCAGTAAAACTCCCGACAATAAATGTCCACCTGTGGGGGGGGGGGAGAAAGTGTATAGGTAATACCCCGCACGTGTTTCAGCAGATGATAGGCACGTGGTCAGGAGTTTCAAGATGGCCGACAGACAAGGCGAACCCCCTCATTGGCAGAAAGGGAATGGGTCTAATTTTACTGCCCTTTTTTTCGGACATCCGGTATGCCAACATCTGCCATGTGTGAGGAGGGGTGGGGACAGAGGGAAGGGTAACCCCTTGGAAGGGACAAGAATGGTGGCCAGGAGAATTGGGGGTAATCCTAGTGTGTCCAATCAGTCTCTCACAATCCCCTCACTGTCCACCAGCGATCAATATTTAGCAGGGGTCAATAGGGGCAAGCCAGAAACGACACCAATGGGTCACCTCGAGCCAACGTCACTTTTTCCAGTGGTGAGTCCGGGGGTCACGTGTCCCAAAAGGCTCGTATTCTGCTTGCTCTCTAACCAACTCATTATGGCGTTAGGGCGAAGTAAAAGTTAGCAGAACCGAAAAGGGTGGGGGTTAAACACAAATCACTGGTGCCGTTTAGTGCAGCCAAAAAAATGAGTTCCTCGTACTACAGTGCAATTTCGGCCAACAACTGGACTATGAACGGCAACAACGGCCTCTTGACCGCTCATAATACGGCACAGGATCCATATTTTGTGCAAAATAATAAGCTGGCCAACAATTATTCGGACGTCCAAGTTGGACATCATGGAGTTCAGGTTCCGTTGGGGGTCACGTCACCGTGCCTCTCGCGATTTAGCCCAAATTTGACCTATGGTCAAGCCGGGATCAAGCAATCTACGGCTCCCACGCCGGCCACTTCAGCCGTGTCCTACGACCAGCATCATCAAAACTTAAGTTTTTGTGATTCTCAGGGATTTTACTCCAATCTGACAAACCGAAACGACATGGGGCACCTGGACGATGCCAATTGCAAATTCGCCAATTTCGCCAGCCAATCGGCGCTGCCCGCTGGTCAGGCGGTCAGTCCGTGCAATTTCATCGACAGTCCGATCGGCACGAATTTTGAATCGGCAAATTCCTCGCCTTATACGTGCACCAACAAAGCAAACTTTTATCCATGGATGAAACCGTCTTGTCATCAAAGAGGTAAGAAAATTTACATCTTAACTATTGCATTTTAAATGCACACTGTATATTCAAATCGTGGAAACTTGTGTAAAATCCATCTTTAAGATCTACAAGTGTTACCTCAAATTTTTTATACTTAAGGCGGCCATTTTGGAAAATAATGGAGGCTAATACGTAATCATAATGAAAACGTTTTCGGTAATCGCCTTTCATTTGTAGTTATTTGAAAGTCCAATGCCAAAATTCACGAAAAAAAATTATTTTTAATTTAACCATGAATTACCAAAATAGTTGCCGTATTTTGGAAGGGAATTGATAAAGTGATACCAAAATTGGTTTAAATGTTCAATGGGAGCTTTTTGTATTTAATTCTGTACTTAATTAAGGACGGCAAAATTATGCCTACTATGCGGTTCTTAAGTATCGCAATGACAACAAAAATATAGCTACATGTATAAATATTAAACATGTTCTGGTCCATGGGAATCACGCTAATTTATATAGGCCTACAGTTTCAGTACAGTATTAACTACGCATAGTAAAAGCAAATGCAATTGGCGTACATGTATCTGTAATAACTTCATACTTAAAATAGAGCCTTAATTGATAACGACAGATGATACATTCATGATTCATGTAAAGAAAGTGAATAATTAGAATGTAGCATCAATATTTTCAACTTAACTAATGGTACTTTGTTGGCCGTAACAATTTAGCCAAGCAACAAATCTCCTGTCAGTTCAGAAAAAATAAAATAGATGGCGCTACAGGCGAGTGTCATTCTCAAGAAAGAAAGGGCTCACTAAAGTTTATTGGCTCTTGGAAATGGGTAAAAATAAATACCATGTTTATCACCAAAGAGCAACCAAATTTCGCGGCCCCACTCACGTGCAACCGGCGCCATTATTACGTCACAATCCCTACTCCCGTTTTTTCCCGTTGCCTCCAATCGCAAACGAGATTCGGTGGCCATATTCCAAATGGCCGATATTCTATAGCCGAGGAGGTCGCACTTTGGACGAATGTAAGCCGAGGGGGTGAGTCAGGGATGGGGGTTCAGGTAGGTGGGTAACCTCTGGCGTCCGCGCACAGGTAGAAGCAGAAGCGCTGACGCTATTTTTGCCTGTTTCAGACGCGGTTCAAGGACCCAAACGGACCCGCCAGACTTACAGCCGAATGCAGACTCTGGAGCTGGAGAAAGAGTTCTACTCGAACCGCTACTTGACGCGCAGGAGACGGATCGAAATTGCGCAATTGCTGTGCCTCACAGAGCGCCAAATCAAAATCTGGTTCCAGAACAGGCGGATGAAGGCGAAAAAGGAGTTCAAGCCTGACCACTGTCCCAGCATGACGGGCGAGGAGACGAGCAGGGACAGCATCTTGGACAAGGACTTGTCGCCGGACGCCATCTTGGGCAGCTGAGAAAAGAACGCCAACGCGAGGGGCAAGATGGCGGCGTTCGAATTTATCAGCCGAAAACGAAAAGCGAGATGGGTTTCCCTGTACTATTGAGCCATAAAATGAGTCCTGTCTGTAGGATTTAGTCGTCCAAAGTGCGCCGATTCGCAAAGCGGACACTGGTCAAGTGTCTTGTCGTTTCGCCCTGGAGTCAGGACGCCAGAGAATATTACGCTGGTAGGGCATTAGTGTCCCTCTCTATTTCTTCTCTTCTTGTTCTGTAAAGATCTAAATCATGCATGGCCGAAAAGTGCAGGGGTGTAGATTCACCCCCTTTTAGGATGGGCATAGTGTGCTGTACTGCATAGTTTTATTTTTGCCTGCGAGGCAAAGAAACGAGCCCTGGGCTGCGCCGGTATCAGCACGGTGACATTTACGACCCTGTAGTTTTATGAGCCCTAAATTTTGAGGGGTTTTCGGCAAGGCCACTACGCTTCTTCGTTTAGGTTTATCTGCGCTTAACCCCTGCCGGACACCGTGCCCCCCCAAGAAGGGATTCCTGCCCGATTGGACACGCAGGTGTGGAAATTTAAATAAAATAAATTGTGAAAGTGGGGACACACGCAGATAGCGGATTAGTTTTGAACAGTTGAAACCGAAAATTCAATTCTTGCATGCCAGGATAATAAAACCGTTTATCAAAGTGTCTAACTAAACTGTCAATTCATCGAGGTGCCAACTTGAGTTTGAAAACTCTCGAAACTAGTGTTTGGACCCTTTAGTCCCCAAGCATTCACAATGAAAGGCTTTTTTTCTTAAGAAAATTAGTGATGGTACGCATGCCTTAAGACAGTATTATTTTGATACAGCAAAAACGGCCCTTTAAATTTGTAAGAATTGTATTGTAAAACTGACTTTGTATCTGATGTTTGAGATGCAACAAAGCGAAACAGTGAAATGCCTATATAGATTAGTGATTAGTTTAACATTTCGCAAATTATATATAACTGATGTAATTACTGATTAGCACGGTTTGAGTTAACATGGGCAGTGAGGCAAAAAAAATCTATGTTTATAAATCCAAATCAGAATTGAAAACGTTTCACGTACAAACGATTAAATGTAAGTTCTAAAAGCAATTTCCATAAAAATGTTTTTCTGAATATACGTGTGATATTTAATGTACATAATCCAATTTGTAATGAACGTACTGTATGTTGTCCTGTGGCGAAATGTTAGTTTAATGTGAATGAAGATTTACGTATACCATCACACACTGGGCTATGCAAGCCAATTTCATGCTCTCATCATATACATATTTAAGCTGAAATTTAGTTGTGTGTAGTATACCTCTAATATGTATAAATCTATTTGCATGAATGTTGTTCGCGCGTCATTAATTTGATATTTATTTTTATTTTCAAAATTAACGTTTTTAGAGAAACTAGCCACATACATGCTTTGGGTATAATGAAAACTTTGAACATGATTTCATTCAACTCAAGAAAATTTCTTAAATTTCATGACAAAATGTAACACTCATGGCATTTATTTAGGATATTTAAAGGTCCTTTTCGCAAATAACATTAAATTAAATTAGATTAGTTAGTACAATAACCGATCAAATCCGATGTTAATGGGATAAAATAACTAAAGCCCAGTTTAACAGTCGATTTTTTCCCAAAAGACCAATTACGGTATTTAAATTTCACGGGTGTTATCGGTGATTTAAAAATGCCGTGTTTAAATTAAACATCCAAACATGTAAACACTGTCCTAAATGTTTTCCGAATGTTTAGTGCGATTTGTTTGTCAGCTTTTTACTGTAAACAAAACATTTATCTGAAAATGCATAATAATTAGTAAACAAGTATTACTTTCTGTGAATAATCTCCCTAATAAAATAGCTTACTGTATGTGGATAATATCTACATCATTGAAAATCGGAAGGATTATCACGTTAGTTATCTGTTAACAGATTTATTACACATGAAAACATTTAATTTATTTCATTTTAAACTTTCAAATTGCTTTACTATCATGCAAAACGGCAAGCATGCATTTCCTTTCCGCTTTAAAAATGCTAACTTTTCATTATTATTATGGCTTCTTGAATGACCAATTATACCTTAACGGTATATTTACGGAAATTTCGAAAGCTTTCAATCATTAAGGGTTTTTTTTACAAAGGAAACATCGCCTCGTATGGGCTATTTTTGAGATTTCTTTGACTAAAATGATACTTTTTTATTCGTTATAAACCTATTAAAAATTAAGTTTAACTTACGCTTTTAAATTAACATTTGTACATCAAAATTTCGGAATGGCCTTTTCAAAATTATATATTTAGGCTTAAAATTAAGCCTTATATACGGTAGAGTCTATCGCCACTATAAACATTGTCAGTCAATGGCAAGTACATGTACATGCTGAACTTCATTCAAAATAAACACTCAGCTTTAGGCCTACAATACAATCTTAAAAGTTCCGCTATCATATATTTGCTGTTAATGCCTCCATTTGTTGTTTCCCCACTTTCAACTTGTTTATGTAAACAAAAAATGGTCATAAAATAAAACAAAAATGTTCACCTAATCGCTCTTGAAGGAGAACCTATACGCAGATTTTGCCAAAGCTGTCCGCTAGGGCCAAGTAGAAGTCGTTTCGTTTAACTACAGATGGCATTTTTATGGCATTGTCTTATGCCCACAAACTTCCTAAGAAACGCGAAAAACGGGTTTATTTAAGTATCATGCGTATTATTTTTTTAAATTGTTCGAAGGCTTGAAACCATGAAATGTATTTAAATTTATGTACATTAATATAGAGTTCCTAAGTGTGTCAAGTATTTGTTACACTTTGCAATTTAGTGGCAGAAATGATGTTATAGTTCCTAAGTAGCGAAATTAATACTGAATTTTGATTAGACCCGTTACGTGTTTTTATATGAAGAATGTTTCATTGGTTGCTAAATAAATCAAGTGCATGTCACCGTATCGCGCATTATTTTTGTTAACTGAATATATATGGATTTCACATTATCTTATACGTCACAAGATATGTGATGGCAATTTATGAATGACCCCATGCCCGAATCGGTCACTAATGCTTAATAAAAACCCAGTTTTCCACATTTTGCTCATGTACTTTTCAAGTATGAAAACAATGCATAATGATTTGTATTGCCTAAAACTAATAATTTCAAATTTTGTAACAATAAAACTTACTGGTAGTATTGTTATGTGTGTGTGGAAATTGTATATGCGTATCTTATTGCTTTATAAGTATGTTTACCTGTAAGGTATTAATGATCGTGCCAATGCTTCTATAAAAAGCACTGAATAAAAATTAGTGAATTAAAAATACGCTAGAAATTTCCTCCGATTATTTTGCTTATTTATTGCTCCTTAATCAGTAAACGTAAGTGTTTGATAATGCTCAATACGAATGGCAATGAAAATCTCATTTTAAATCGAGATTACAATACACGGAATGCATCACAGATGGCGCCAGCAGTGCGACAAGGAACTAAACGACATCCCTAATGCTCTACGATTGGTTCGAAAGAATAATTCATTGTGGTGAAAATATAAAGATTAATGAAGGGTGGATGAATTTCCTATTTAGAATTCACGCTGAAATTTGCGCGATATTTTTTTTTGCGCGAATATATCTGATAAAACACGCAGGCAAAGAAGTTATAAGTTTTGTCGACTACACAATGGATGGATGTAACAATTTCCTGTTGCAGACTGGCAGCGCCACCCCGCCGCCCCCTTCGCTAATATAGTCACGTGTCACAGACGGAGGTACAGCGACAATTCCGTTTAACATGTGTTTCACTGACGAATGCATTTATTAAAGATAGGACATTTTACGTGATGTCCTATGAGGCACAAACTGCATTCCATTTCCTTGTTCTGGAAAAATAGATGTCATCCCAGTGTCATGACTGATAACTCCTAATTGAACCACTGGGGCGAGTGCAAAGCCATGGCAAGACCCAGAAGTACGCTAATATTATTAATGCCTCAGAAATGAGCTGTTGTTTGGAGGGGAAATGAGAGAGAATTAATAGATGGTGGAAAAAATAGGAAAGAAAACAGCACTGGGTGCTCAGTGCGTCATGTACATGCATCTAACTTTATTAGCAATATTAGGATTCCTTTTCGCAAATAAGAAAACAATGGTTTTCCTAGCTGTGCATGAAATATACTCTGATTTTTATATCTTAGAACGAAGATGAATACTAATCTAAATTGAAATTATGCATACATGTGCATTTAACTGAGCATGTTTTCACGCATGTTTGTAATTTGATACACGCACATGTACTTGAAAATGACATGAAATGCATCCAGATATTTTGATTGTGATTATACTTCATTACCCAATTTGACAATGTTTTTTGTGAATTTGTGTTGAATTCTACGATATCGTTTAAGGTGGAATATACTGATGAACTTAATTATTAATATTTCATATATGGTCTATTTCCAGGAATGCTATTCCCAATTACAAAACTGAACATGTAAATTCTTAATCATCTCATTCACGACTGCAACCTCGAGTGCCTTAGAATTAAGATGCATTATGATAAATAAATGTATTTTCTTCGAAAACGTTCCATTGACTTCAATTCAAGTCTGTACCCTTAGTAGAGAACAATGTTCGCAAAAATGTTCTAATTTACATATACTTTCGGCGTTCAACAATTTAAGAGTGCATAGGTACTCTTGATTGATTGCCAAAGTATAACCGTAGCATTTATTCAAGGGTCATATTCGGCACAAAAAAAGTAAACTGCAGCATCAAATATAACATTGCGCTGACTGAATTAGCGCTCACGGTATGGATAATGGTTCTGTTTGTTCAACTTGCGTTTTTTTCTTGTTTTCAGGGGTTAATTACCATCGGGTTATTGTGGTCGGGCACGCAAACTCATTTCACGATTAATTTTTTGCATTAGTATTTTCGTAGTGAAAGTGAAACCCGATAATAACCAACACGCAAGCGAAAGACATTTTTGGTCTGAAAGAGGTCCTTTCGTGCTATTTATTGTTTGCAAAGTGATGGTTTCTCACAAAATAACACTCTCACGAAATCCCTGGGTAATTTTCATAGTTTGTTTTATGCACCAGCAGTGCTCAATCTAGTGAATTTACGTCATTCGATGTCATTGCGTGTTAGTTAAATTCCCCGCATTGATAACCGTGCAATTGCAAATGCTCAGTTTTATAAATTTCCATGAGCTGTGTGCTAAGAAATCTTCTGAGAACATAAAAGACTCGCTTTTCGGAATTTTAAATGTGAACTGAGACATGTGTTCTGAAAGATGATAAGTGGACCCCTGGTGTCGAAACACAGTTGGGGAAAAATAAACAATTATCAAAATAACTGCCTGATACATTTCACTTCTTTCTACAACTGGTATATAGAAGGATGAACTGTCATCAAGAGCGAAAAAACGTAAAGTGGACCCGAAAGGTTGGTCACTATGCAAAAAAATACTCCCACATTTTTGCTTTAAATAGTTGTTATTATTGCGGAATTTCTTTTTTCTGCGTAAATTTGGTTCTCCACTAGGGCCTGCCTTATTTTTAATTATTTTGAAAGGAACAAAAATTTAAATGTCCTGTTTATTTAAGAAAAAATCAATGTGAACAGTTGTGCTACTGCCTGAAACCGGATTTCCCTGCAATGCAACGTACTTCAGAGGTGTTAAACTTCACAAGTTTAATTTTTTTTATAAATGAACGTAATATTTTCGAATAATAAAGAGACCCAATAGGGTGACCTATTCTACACGAGAAAATACAAAAATATAAGTGGAATATCATGAATTTAGCAGTTATAACAAGTATTTGAAACAAGGAGTGAGTGATTTTACTCGCGATGTGCACCCTTCTGGGTCGACCTTAACCAACAAGAAACATTTATTGTAAAGTGATAGCAAATTTATGAATCGTCATATGCATTTATATACACACTTATTCAAAAAAGATGTGTATAATAATGCAATCATTGCAGAACTGACCATCGCGACGAGTCCGACAGCTTTTCTGCGAACAATGCTGAGCCCTATACTGGCTGAACTGAAATGATTTATGGCATTCAGACACCGAAGTGCTACATGCAGTTAATTTGAAAAGTGTCTTGTGTCCCACTCGGATCATATATAGAGCATCTTATAGCGTTGATATTAAAAGTGCGAAGTTCGTGAAATTTGTATGCATGAAGAGTGTAGGAGAGAGAGACGACCTCTATTTTCTGGAAAATATACGATGCAAGGTCGAACCTGACATAAGATTAAGCGTTGGTAATTTCCATGGCTGTATAGGAAGCGACGTTGGCATACAAGTGGTCCTTAATGGCCATATTCACCCCTTTTTTTTTGCGCCTCTTATCTTGACACGAATTTAAATCCACTAGCTGTAGTCATCATGGAACGTTTAGGCGTTTGCAGACTGTTTGGCTCCTCGCTTCAACGTCTTTATTGCCGCTATAGTGGAAGAAATATTATCATCATTTGGCTCTCGCCCCTCTTTCTCTCTGCTCTTGCAGGTATTTCCCGACCTTTAATAATCCACGTTTGATTCCCCGACTATAAAGGAAGCAAACAGCCTCTCCCTATAGGTTCTTTACCCCCGGCGGCCATCTTTGTTTACATCTGCGTAATGGCGGCAAGAAATGGTGTCAAGTAGCGTTGTGCCTTTGCATCAGTGTTGAGTACGGGCGGTGCCACCAACCTGTACCAATGGACATGTTTTCATTACTAATCCTTAACCATTTTAAATCGCTTCGGTAATGCATGTAGCCTACATGCTGCTTTGGGTAAAAGTTCCCAGTGCATAGTTTGTTTGGTATGTTTAATATTAATTTTAAAAACAATGATAATATATATATGTAAACAATAGATTGGTCATGTAAACAGGCATACGGTGTAATACAAATTTATGTCATATGTATGTAGAATATTTTATAAAGCAAATTTAAGTAGCTATGTTCTTTAATAATATTTTATAAACAACTGAATTGAACAAAAATAATTGTAATTAAGGCTGAACTCGTACTTTTTTGCTACAAATATTTTCCCGAATGTAGAATTGGTCGTTCACTATGCAGGGTTGCAGCTTTAGTTTATAATTTGATAATGTCCAGTTTATTCATATATATACATGTATATATATTTAGAAACACGCAATGTAATTTTGCCATGCTGGGAAGCCCCGTTTTGGGTTGTCGCGTATACTGGTTGTTTAACAATTTCTGATTTTTTTAAAAAAAACAAATAAATGGAGAATTTTGAAATTATAAACTATAAAGCTGAAACCTTACATGGTGGGCGACCAAATTTACATTAGGGAAAATAAATTTAGCAATCATGATAAATATTTAAAGCAAACATGTACGAGTAATTTTTGCATAATGGACATGATTATGGCTCAACGTACTGCAGCGTTCCGCTTATCTGCAGCCGATAATTAAACCCATCATTAAAACCATTCAATACTTTACAGTATTTAATTCTTTTATTTGAAAGCACAAAATTAGAGATACGCAGTTTTCAACTTTAAAATATGTATATGGAACAGATTTTTGCTGAGCATTTTTTCTCACAATGTTTTTTATGGTTGGTTTAATTTCATCATTGAATTTATATACATGCATAAGTGCTACGCAGCTATTTCATCGTTCCAAAAACGTCATCTGGGCCCTTAGGTCATTTTTTCGACACACACAGTTTATAAAATTCCACCAGATACGTTTGAAAAACGCAGATTTTTCAGTGATCACCCCCACGACCCCTGGTGGCCTCGATGAGGGGGAAACAGGGTGGGTGGAGGTCGGCATGTCATCCCTTCTTAACTCTTTTTCGTCCTCGGCTTATAAATCTTGGGTGACAATTTCTGTAAGAAATAGCACGCCTTGTTTTGATAAAACAAGTTGAGAAATTTATGACAAGAGTAATTGTTGGAGATGGATCGCGATTTGTCTTCGGTCAAAAGCGAGCATTTGAATTTCAGTGTCGGCTTGAATGCACATCAAAAATTCCAGATCCAGTTGATAAATGCAACACGATGAATTTCGGGTTTTCTAAGGGAAGTCAGCAGATTTGTTCGGCGACAATCGAACGGATTCGCAGTCTTGTAGGATGGTCAGTCGATGGTCAGTCAGATGGCAGCAGAATGGCCAACTCACGACAACGAAGAAGAAGAAGAAAAAAAACAGGGGGACAGATAATGGAGAAAAAGGAATGGATTTATGAAACTAGCTCGGAAAAAAATGACCCCCAGCACCAAAGGAACCACCGAAAATCACATTTCTATAGCATTTTAATTATTTTATGACCATGGCAAAAGTTAGGAAGAAGGAAGGGGGTAAAGAGGTCCACAATTTATGACACGCATTATTCACGATAAGCCTTTCATTCTACCTTAAAGAAATGTCACAATATTGTAGTGAAAAGAATTTAAGGTGTCCTAGAAAAATACGTTTCCCACAAATTTACAACAGGGTCGAATGGTCGAGTTTCGTCATGGGAACCTCAGAGTACGATTTTAAACAAGGTGTTCAGATATGAAGCTAGCGAAAAATTAGCCAACAACTTATCTCAAAATATAAATAACGCATATCTAACTCCAAATAAATCATTACTACCTTCGCTTTCTGGCATACACACGTGATTAATAGCGAATATACATGTACTTAAAATTAAAATGGCATGAATGTATAATTAACATTTGCAGAGGTTGGATGTAATCATTTTACAAAATGTTACCCGAATTAGCAAAGTTAAAGAAATAGTTATCAAATAATTATATCCATATACATATTCACAGTTTTGGGTTATCCTGCTTCAACAATTGGCAAAAATGTAAAGCAAATCCCAATGGAAGTACATGTATGTGTTTTGTATATTTTATGTCGCAGCTGTCCAAAGCTGAATACATGTATATGAAAATGTATAACTCCAAAAGAGCATTCAACTATTTGGCAAATTCGCAAAATGAACCCCACTGTTACTGACCATTAATCAAACAATGAGCAGGTGGTTGGATATTTACTTAGTTTTATACTATAGAAGTGGAAATAGAAGACAAAACTGAAAAATACACGTAAGCACAAGATTTCACAGATAACCCAATCCCCGAATACTTCATTTTTGGAATTTTGTGCAATGTTCTTCATTGCGTATTTGTGGAATTTGGTGCCATCCATTCCCATAAATTTCCATGTTAATTGCGATTAACAGCATCACAGCCCTTAGGGAGAGTTAACCCTCTACTTACCTGGCAGACCTATTTCCATGCATTATTTATTAGCGTGTTGTTGTTAAAAGGTGCCAATGATAGCTATTAATGACCGACAGCTGATGAGCCGGTTTTAATTAGTCACACAAATATTAGCTTACAACCAAATCCTCATTTCCTGCTGGGCATTAATGGCATGCTGAAATGAATGAATCTGCATATGAGAAAATTAAAATTATGTTTTTTGAATTTATCGAAATGCTACATGTAGCATATTTTTAACGTTTACAATGCTACAGTTCTATTCATTCGACATTTAAACAGCTTTTTGACTATTTAATTTTAGTTGTCAATACTGTGATCTTCATTATACCACATGTGCAAGGGGCTGATCTTTGGCCTTCGGAAGAAGACAACGAGCATCACAGACCTCTATGAAATGGATACTTTATTCACCATTTTCCCTGCACAGATGCAATGTGTGCCCAGATCGATTAAAAAGTATCCACTTTCACGACATTTCTGTGCATGTATTATTTTTCAAGAAATGGAAGTGGTCAAAGCCAAAGACATTATCAGCAAGACCAAAGTTTGGAATGCACTTTGAAACCTGTTTTTAATTGGCAATTTACATTGCTATCGCAAATCGAAATTTATCAATGGCAGTGACTTAAACGGAGTTGGTGCAACGACCGTGAAGGCTCTGTTACGTTTGCTAATTTGAATTACAGATCCACGGAGAGAATTTCAGCGGACAGCTGAAGAGGGGGTCAGCGAGTTTTGCCCTCCTCCTTCGTTGCACATTCCACGATGGTCCAACGCGCTGGCCCTCGACTTTTGACCTTCGAAGGTAAGATAATTAATTATCTTTGTTTCCCAAAAATGTTGACGAAAAGCCGATTTTGTTGACCAGGGCGAAAACATCCCCCTCACAGTGTTTTCGGCACGAAATTCTACCCCTGATAGTTTTCTCTTGAAAAATTATCATCCAAACTTTTCCAGGCACCCAACATATCGAATTTGTTGTAGCGGGGAGGCACAGATAAGTGGTCGTCCAGCGCATCCTGGCTGACCACTGGCCGAAATACGGAAAAATGCACCTTCAAAGAAAGGACCTGTTTGTTCTCATCTGTTCATGGTCATCTGCTGGCTCTGCACTTTTACCAAAGTGACCAAAGTGCCGAGAGGATCAATTACAAACGACTCGATACAAAAAGATGTCTGGTCAAGACAATTCGAAACGTTTGGGGCCATCCACAATTCATCTGAGCCAGAGATGGGGGTTAAAAATAATATATGGTGTACTTTGGATAAAAAATATCTCACCATTGCATTAGCAATATATCGTAATTATTTCGTTATATTTACATGTTTTCATACAGAATACAGAATATCATACATGAATAGTATGCGATATGATATTTACGTGTAGCTGTAATTTTTAAAAGGATTTATTTTCCATGTACTCTTTATATTTTGCTTTATGCAACTATTGCCACTTATTGAATTTATACATGCATTAAAATTGCTACAGTATCAAAATAGAATGTTGAACTAGAATTTATTGCCGTGCTATTTTACACATTCTGTTATAATAAATAAATATAAAATCCGTCTCATAAATAGATGTTACCTAGTGCCCATAGCATTAATTAAAAATTAAACGAAACTGAGATCGCGCATTTTTTCGGAATCTAACACATTTTTTCATAAAGATTAAATATACATTTCCATGTAAAATGTATAGTACATGTAAAACAAATAAATTGGGAAATACATGCACAATATAATTTTTTGCCCAGATCAGCTGAAATTTTATTTTTTGAACACTTTTAAGCATTCAAAAATAATGTTGAATCTATTTCTTTTCAATAAATGTTGAGACAAGTTGTAAATGGTTTATGGTTGACCCCTTGTACCAGCGCACTAGGAGGGATGTAACAGAAGGGATAGTTAGCAGCGCACGTCTATGTTTCCTGTGAAAAATGGTAGTCACAACCAGCAAAATCATAAAATATTAGTGTCAGATGACCAGACAAAAACCAGGCATGACCAAGCAGAGTTTTGGTCCCTCTTCGGCTAATTTCTCGACCCAATGCGAAATTAGGAGGTCTTAACCTGGCTAAGTGGTCAGCACCTGAACTGTTGGTTTTTACAGCATCTCGCCAAGGGTTTATTTATTTTAATGGTCAGTGACACTGACCCTATTTCAGAAATGATGTCTAAATGCAGCGCACGCCGGTTGCCCGAATCCACGCTGTGGTCAGCAAGAGTTTTAGCGGTGATAATAAACAATTAACCGGAAAAAAACAAAAGCGGTTTCGCCTCATTAGTTTAATTGCAATTACCCTCCACGGCCACCTCTCTTTCACCCCATCCATTAAAATATTCTAATTAAATTGTGAATACAGCGTATTGCAAATGGTACGCCCAATCATTTGAGACTGCTATAGTGGCAAACCAATTAAAGGATTTTCCTCCAATTATTAGCGCATGCTGCCAATTTTAATTATCCAGAACAATGGACATAATCGACGAAAACAGAAACTAATCGGAGATTCATACAAAGCTTCATGATGGTTTTTGTCAATAGTTTTTTTTATTGTAATTATAACTGAAAAATTCGAGTTCAAACCTGAGAGTGAGTGCAAATCAGGCAACACAATGACGTCATTTATTATTTTAATTTTTGCATACCAATTGTCTTGACAAAGATCAATGACAACAAAATAAGTTTGTTCAAGAGCAACACTGACGCATCTTGCCATTGGACAATCTGATGTCATTGAAAACAAATAACAGGATTTAATTAGCATATTTATGGTAAACAACCCAATTTTTTAAAATCTACGCACATGTTATTCTGATATGAAATTGGCGGGAAATTTGTGGCTGGAATTAGTGACGTTAATCATTTTGTTTAAACTACCGTATTTATATGTTACGCAAAATTGTTTACATCCATAATGAAAAGTAGCAGTTTTTTGTAAATTGCTAAAAATTAATGACATGATGACGAGCACATTTTCTTAATTATGACGTAATTTAGTCATCGGTATAATGACCGTAAAAATAAAAATAATAATAAAAGTTACTAATTTCAAGTAGTTAATCGTGTTTTTTTAATATTTGCCAGTTCCAAATGAGACTACATGTGGAATTTAGTTAGTTTACCAAAGTAATTAATCCTTTCTGCTGACTTGGGGCTGGATTCAAATCCAAAAAATGCAATAAGCGAAAATTCAATAAGACTGAATAACATTAACTTCTTGAAGATCGAGGTATACAAATAAATTATCAACAACATTAGAAACATTAGGAACAACGTTAGAAACATTTAAGCAATAAGCACGATGGTCAATCACACACACACACACGTATATAGCCTACAGTATATAGCAGTATTTTCGATTATAATCAAGTAGCCAGGATGCAAGCTTGTCACAACATTTCATTTCCCATAAAAGTGAACCTTTATGGTTATAAAATGCACTGACCGGACAAGCAATAATGGTGCTGTAAGGATGGTGCTATAGTACCATTATTATTGTTTGTTGTTGTTGACGTTGAATCGCAGTGTTTATATTTACACGCTCTCCTGGATCTCAATTGTGATTTCTGGTGCATGGCGAACGAGCAGAGCAACAAATTTTCAATTTTGACACTGGCGTGGAGAGGAAAGGGTGTTGAAAAGCAAAAAAAGGAATAAATAATACGAAGGAAGCCAGTATCCAAATAGAAGAACATTGTAGGCCTAAACCAAAACGTTCAAAAACGTTCGCCTTGTGTGTGTGTAGTGGTGTGTACTGCCTGAATGCCTCAACTGGTCAGAGGTCAGTCAGCCAAGTTAAGACATAAATTATAACTCTGAAAACATCCCGAGACACTGAAAATTAGTGTTCACGAACTTTTGGCATTCCTTTATCTAACTAGCAATATATATGGAATTATTTATTATTCTAGGGAGTATAGTTTTCAAATTGAAGTTTCTTTATTAATATTATTTCAAAACTAGGTTTTTTATTCTTGTAAAATATTTTCAAACTTCACACGCAATGTCATCACAGCCAATATATATCGGTTAATTGGCTGACACGTTTTAAAAAGAACACGTAATACAAATAATTATTTGCAAAATAAAAATGAAAAATAATCTCTATAACGTTTAATTTATTTAGAAGACAAAGTTTTGAAATCGAAATTATTTTTTTAATGGGCCATTATCTTAATCCTTAAACTTATCAGGATAGAGTATTTTTATACCACTTAAGTAGCCTAAATAATGTAGGCTGAAGATAAAATTAATTAGTTATTTTATTAGAATTTATGACTTAAAGATGCAACCGGATTTTTATCAGCGTTGTCAGGAAGTTACCATAATCATACATTTAAAAATACATTTGATTACGACAACAAAGGCTGGTCGGAAAACTGCTACTAATAGGTATCGTAACAATTATTTTGAAAAAACGTATTCTTCATCAAAAAATGAATGGAGAAAACTTGCACATTAGTTCGACAGAGAATTAATAATTATCAAAATAATGGATTCAGTCGAGTTTTCGATATCATTTGTCAGAAATATTTTTTATTTATATTCAAGAAAAGATGATAAATCAATATTAATCACTGATGCTGAAGCAATAAAATAAGTGTTTAGACCCAAAAGATTTCACGGAAATATTCACGAAACGCTTAGAAATTGAAGTTTTACATCGTGAACAAAAATAAATATTCGATAAGCATTTTAATTCTATCAGCAAATCGTAGAATAAAATAAATAATTATAAAAAATAAAATTGTGCTTACAATTACTGCAAAGATACTAATTCCGCGAAATGAAACTACAATGCCATCCTGATCATTACATTTATGGCTTAAAAAAATCAAATGAATTTAATCAACATCTGTCTGAAAGCCAACCACACAGTTAGCGTGCTTTAAAAAAATGAAATTAAACTTATCTATAATAAAAATCCAATGAAATTAATCCGCGGCTTGTTCAAACAGGCGTTAAATTTTAACGTTTCAAACAAATAATAATCCGAGTTAATAGGTGACGTCATACTTAAAACAGCATCGTTCAATCCAATGGGGGTTCGGGTAAATCTTCTCGCACAATTTCCATAGCGGAGTTGCATCTTTTTTTTTTAAGTTATTGGTTTCGGCTCCGCCATTGGCCAGGTCTAGGCCAGGGTCACTAAGTGCCCCCTATCCGCGAAGCCCGTCAACTAATTCCGCGTCCTATACAATGGCAGCACGGCCACGATTAGGCCTAAAATTGATGCATTTTCTATAGATGTGACCAGAGTTGATGGATAACTTTTGGAGGACGAATAAAACGGGCTGGAACGAGCGCGCACAAATCATTCGCCGTTGGCACATACTAAAGAGAAGTGCGACGACAACGACCTCTACACTCTCATTGTGATGCCAACCAACTACTAGCACTACTATCAGCCATGTACTAGCAAAGGCAGCCGATCTAAACTGCCATCTAGGGTACGTTTGATGACATATTTGATGCTGCGAATAATGAAGCCAAAGAGTCCATAAAAATAACGAAGCAAAACCAATCGGACCAGAAAAGAAAGAGAGAGGAGAAAAAAAGCAGCCAGGAGAAAAACCGGAAGTGGACAGTGGATTTATGGCCAGAGAGGACCCCTGCCGATGACACACCTCCCTTACGGCGCTGCGGTCTTATTTACGACGTGCAGGCCACGTGCTTTTCTACCAAACAGTGGCTCGGTTACAAGTGGACTATTTATTCATTGAATGAAACATTTTGGAAATTCGACCATTTCTGTGACGTTGGACTCAAAATTGTAAGTCTCGATATCGTTGGTTAAATTAAAATATACTAGCCCGGTTGCATGTTCTGGCCTGTTTTCACCTTTCTGTGCGGCTTGTTTCTTTAACCAAAAAATATTTGACCAAAGCTGGTCAAAACACAGGCAGGCTGGCTTAACTGCTTTTGGGCAAAACATTTCCGATTGCACGTAGTTTGCACATTTGAAATTGAAAAAAAAATCACAAAAATAATAAAAGGGATTGCAGTAAAATAATTTCTTGTTTCTTTGACGAAATGTTTTACCAAAACTGACATTCTGGTTAAACTGTTTTTTGGGAAAAATATTTCCAATCTACGTAGTTTGAAAATAATAATAATAATAATAAAATAACGGGATTGAAGTCAAATAATTTGTTGTTTCTTTGACCAAAACAGGATTTTGGGCATAACATTTCCGACCCCACTTAGTTTAAAGTTTGAAAATAAAAAATAACAAAATAAGGATTAAAGTAAAACAATTCATAAAGTAACATCTCCGATTTCCGATTCACGTAGTTTCGAAGTTTTGAATTGGGGAAAAAATAAACAAGGTGATTGAAGTAAAACGATGCTCACAAGTTTGAATTGAAAATATTTATAAAAAAAAAGGGATTGAAGTAGAATTATTCAAAATGTACCAATTCAAAAAGTAAAACAAATTCAAAGCTAAAACATGCAACTTAAGAACTAAAGCAATAAAACCTAACCGGACCTCTCGCCAAAACCCATCCGTTCTCGGTTCAGACCCATTACATTATCCCAGAACGATAAAAACGAAAATTTCTCATTTCGCCAAACAGAGACACCTAGCTCTTTTTCGCCATCATTTCCTCCAACCACATTCGCTTTGGTCCCAAGGCACGTGACAACATCGCGCACGCTCAAGCTCGCACGCGCTGAAGACGCCCGAAGCGCGTGACATTTCTTGCACGTGGAGACCGCCTCTAACGACGCCCGAGGCGCATCGTGCCGGAAGCGTCGCTAGCAGCGAGAAGAGAAAGGTGCGCGATTATGTACTTAACCTTCGTCGGGCGCCGGTCCGCCATTGGGCGGCGCTAGTCACGTGGCCGCCATATTTGGAATAATGTGCTATTAAAAGTGTGCCAGAGGTTTCCCGGAGAGCAGCGCGGCCATAATTCATCATAAAATCGCTGGCAATATCGGACACGATTATTGCCGGGCCACAAATCACGGCCGACAGATGAGTTCCTATCAGTTCGTCAACGCGCTCACGTCGTGCTACAGCAGCCAGCCGCCGAGAGGCCAGGAGCAGGCCGTGGCCACGGACTACTACGGAGGACCCAACGTGCAGCAGCAGCAACAACAGCAGCCCTACAATTGCGCCTACAACCCAGCGCCAGCCTCAGCCTCCCAGCCTCAACAGCACTACCCGACGTACAGCCAAACGCCCATCCAAAATGGCGCCGAACAGTACGGGACCCAGCGCCTCAGCCACCCCGCGGCCCCGGTCCAGGTACCCCGGCAGACCCCCAGTTGCAAGTACGCCGACTCCAGCACCGGATCCCCCCAGGACCTGAGTACGGGGGCCCCGGCGCCAGTCCCGAGCCCCCGCCAGCAGCCGGCCCCGGCCCCCCAGCACATGCAGCAGGCCCAGACCCAGGCCCCGACGCAGGCCAACGGACAGCAGCAGCAGGCCAAGGGGGCCCAGTGCGCCGGGGGCAATCCCCCCCAGATCTACCCCTGGATGAAGAGGGTCCACCTCGGCCAAAGTAAGTGAAAAGGCACGCGCGAAAAGGCCTAGCGATGGGGAAAAGTCCTAAGCATTCGCGAGCGTGGGGGGCGAACAAGGTCCGCTGAGATCCGAAGGAAGAGCGAGACTGGGCCTGGACTCCGATCTGGTTGACACGCAGAAATAGGCCCGTTTTCGTAGTATGGGTAGCGGAAACGATGCGAAAATGTTGTGGGAAAAGTCCTAAGAATCACAGGTTCGCTGGAGATCCGTTAGGAAGAGAAGAGGTATGAGTAAGGTCCAAGGTGGACTCCGAGCTCGATGACACTAAAAAATAGGCCCCTTTTCAGAGGAGGGATGGTGGTAACGATGCGAAAATGTAGTGGGGAGAGTCGTAAGGATTCACGAGCGTGGGGGACGAACCAGGTCCGCTGAGATCCGCAAGGAAGAGAGGAGGATCAGGAAGGTCCCAGGCCGGACTCCAACCTAGTTGACACGTTGGAAAAGGCCCGGTTTCGGGGGGAAGGTGGAAGGAACGATGCGAAAATATTCTGGGGAAAGTCCTAGGAAATCGCCCGGATGGGGGGATCCGCCAGGAAGGGGAAAAGATCAGAGAGGTCCAAGACCGTACTCCGAGCTCGATGACACGCAGGAATAGGCCCCTTTTCGGGATCGGGGTGGTGGGAACTACAGGTGAACACGTGCGCACGCGATCCGTCACCTCTGATCTCTGGTCCGTTCAGTAAACATGGGTCCAGGTTACCTAAAATGGGTCTTGGTTTCCCAGGTTCCCTCTGGTGTCCTCAGGTTTCCTCAGGCCCTCAGGTGATCGAAACAACATCTTGGCACCACAACCATGAAACACCTCCTTGTCTCCGAAAAAAACCGCAGACCTGGTCTGGATCCGCCTGACCCCTGACATCTAGTGGTCCTGGACTGCTGGTCCCATAAGTAGGCCCTGTTCCGTTAGTCCTAAGCGGCCCTGGGCGATCCCGGCTAGCAGGAAGCCGTCTGCCGCAGGAGAGCCTCTACGTGCGGCGTGGAAAAGCACGCGACTTCTTCGCGCTCCTCCCGCGGCCTCCTCGCGCAACGTCAGCGGCCACGCGCAGCTCTGCGAGTGCCGGTCTCGCGCGCTCGCTAGGCGCCGAGGAACTGGGGACGATTTCTTTCGGCAAAAGGCGAGAATAATTGCGCTATTTTTCCCTATTTTTTCTCCTCTCCCACTCTCTCTCTTTCCCAAAACGAGCTTGCCTCCAGTCCGATTGGATCAAGTATCATTTAGTTTTATGGCCTGGGTAATAAAATTCGTGCGGGCACGTTGCTGCTAGGCTTAGAACCAGAGTTACGAGCCTGGGTGAACGGCAAATTTATCGCCCATCATGGCTGCAACCGAAAAAACGAGCATTTTATGAAGTACCCCCTTTTTGAGCAGCTTGTATTGTTTCGTTTTTATCCGACTCCATCGCATTGTCTGCGAAGAAATATGGATTGCCCTTGCACTCCCCTTTACTCCCCCCCCCCTCCAAAAAAAAGAATAAAATAATAGCTGCCACTCAGGTTCCTGGCCAAATGTAAAAAATGTAAACATAAATAACCCCTTTTAGCATGGACTTGGGATCCAAAATGCGGTATCGAAATTACGCTGACCAGAAGTCAGCTGTTCCAGATTGCGGTTGGTTTGTTTATGGTGGTCAACTCTGCCCATAAATGTCAGTCGATTTGACGACATACAATACATGTTGTACAAGAAAAAAAAAAGGTTTCTGCATCTGGTATTCTGCAATTATTCAATTAATTTGTCAAGTATTGATGCTGTTGCGAAGACATGTCCAATCATGTTGTTTTAATTAGCTTATCCTTCAGTGAAATAATGTGACGTTCATAAATTAGCATTTTTACTACCGTATCCAAGCGCAAAACTCACCTAAATTTAATTGGATTTTATATCTCCATGTACATGCATACTAATGTGCGAGTTATGTTTAAAATGTACTTAATTTAGTTATTTCCATGAAATGATGATAGCATTCTATCGACAGTATAAATATCCATTTGTGAAAATGTTATTTCTTCCAAACTTGATTGTTTTATAGTACGTTTTGGATGATTTTATTTCATATTTAATAAGCACTTCACTATCATAGCAAAACGTATTCGATTTCAAGTTAAAGCAGGCCTCCTTTATAGCAAATATTATTTCCAAAATATAAAAATCTTGTGAAAATGACATTTTCCATCCGTGCACTTTCTAATTTAGCGAACTGGCGTGGTGCAATATTTCATTTTTTTTCATATTGTTTCACACTTAATAATTTTCAGAAGATCACGGGGAGTATTATCGTCGTAAAATTTCCTGAAAATAAATAATGACTTGTTTTCCTTGGACGAGAACGGCCAATTTAGAAACGTTAAAATCTATTGGAAAAAATTGTAATAAATAATAGAATGACCGATATTTGTTATTGATAACACTGCTGGATGCTATATGTACTCGATGCTCTATATTGAGATGCATTGTTACTTTATTGTTTCTGGATTGAGAAATATTTTGATGAGGTAATTCGTCAGCTTTTATGTTCTGCACATGTGTTCGTAAAATGTAGTTTTATCTGTTGAAAAAAACACACCTGACAAAGCAATGAGCATGTGTTTCCACCATTCAAAAGTAATATTATCCCAAAATATGTATGGTTAACGTTTTATCCATGGATGCATTTCGGTTGCACCATGTCGTTTGATTAAACCCCATTTAAAATAGAAAATTCCGTAATTGAAGCTCCGTGTTTTTATCGTCCATCCAAACAAATTTATCGTCCATCCAAATAAATTTAATAGAAATAAATCACCATCTTCTAACAAATTACAAATAAAACTGGATAAAACTAATAACTATTTATATTTTATCCATACTCCCTTAATATGACAAGAAATAACAAGAAATAACTTCAATTAAAATCCCATTTAAATAGAATTTAATTTCAATAGTCAAATTCCTTTTTTTTTTTTGCACAACTTTCTTAATCCACGCTGTCAAAAATAAAATAATAATGGGATCCGTAATGTTTGTTAAAGTCAGCTGTTAACATTGAAAAACAGTCTCATAAACTACAAGTAGAGTGTTGTCATCCAAATGTGTACTTTATGCATGTAGTTGGATGCATTTTGCCAGTGGCTTTCTTTTCCTATGCGATTTACGTGAGCACAATTTCAAACACTCAAAACAAAAGCACGTGTTCATATATAAACAAAGATGGCGTCGCATCCGAGGATGATGATTATAATGAATGACGATTTAAACGAAAATTGCATCGTCACTAATTGAAACTCACAAATCACCTCTGATAGGCCATATTCTCGCTAGGGGGACGAGCTTCATGCAAATGTGCTGTAAATCATGGAAAAATGCGAAATTGCTCCATTTATGCCTCGTAATACATGCTAACGCAACTCATCTGTACAAAATTGCTCTATCCCATTCCCATAGGCAAATTTATATCAAACAATATCGTATTGTAATATCAGCGGGGAATGCCTGGTAATTCAATCAAAATACGGGCCTCTTTCACAAACGTTATTTCCTCTAATGCCTTGGATTTGTTTATTTGTTTTATTTTTATTTTGTTTAAATTAATTAGAATCTTACTGAAAAGAAAGAACCGAAGTTTACCGGGGATTATTAGAGACCTGGCTATAGTTTAATATGAGGAATTGATCTGAATTTCTGTATGCATGTATATCCCACAATAGCCTACCATAAGCAAATTGATATAATATTAGTATAACGAAGAGATTATTTTTCAATGAATTTGTATTATTTAGTGCATGTGGATACAGTACATGTATAAATTCGAAAGTGGTACTGTATAAGGATCTGATTTTTTTGTGTGAGTTTTTGAGTACGATTAAGAATAATGACGAAAATGGCTTTGAGGTTGTATTTACAATCATTGCCAGAAATCCGAGTGTGGCTTAATCGTTCATTAATATAAAAATTCAGAGAGAAATAAATGAAAGCAGTTTTCTTATTCATCTTCCATTGAATTTCAAGCTATACAAGCTATAGAAGAAATAAATCAACAGGTCATACAAGCTATTCTCAAATTAATTCATTAAGTACTAAAATGTCTAAACTACCATTAATTAATGTATCATATATATCATGCATTTTGTGAGGTGAGTGAAAAAAAGTGAACACTGCACGTAAATGTCATTTTTATTTATCTTTTTAAATATGTCTGATTTAGTTTTCTTAGTCACTTTTTATTATCACGACCAATTGACTGTAGCAGTAAACTAGAATAAATTTCAAGCAATTAAAAATCAAAAATTGTTATTAAAATGAGCAGCTTCTGAATATTCTGTCAACCAATTCGTCCTTCACAAAATGACTAAACTAACCCACCAATTACTCTCATGCACGTAATAAAGTAAAGTAAACGGGGCTCGCCGTTGCACGTTCGAAAACTATTTAATCGGTCATTAAATAGCAGTAAATAAGCGGCACGTGTTGGTGTATAAAAGGGAGTCCATATCGGTGGTTCCCCAGCTGTCTCCTTAATTCTACGCACCATTATTACCCGTCTAATAATTCATTGCTGCATATAAAAAAGGTGTCCGCCATTTCTTACCACTGGTTGACCCACCTGAGCAAGTTACTTAAACTGCTGCCCACCATCGCCGTCTGAACAGAGGGGAAAAAACGTATCCAAAACATGACCAAAAGAATGATATTCTTGCTCTAATAAGGGAGCAGCACCCTTGTTGGACGGAATTGTGTACCGTCCAGTTGCACCCAAACTCGATTTGCTGTATGCTTAATCAACTCAATATTTCACAAATATTTCATTTTTACTGCTGTTTTTGTCTTTTTGAGTCAGATATTTTAGTAAAGTTTTTTTAAACGGATAATTTAATATATTTTAGTATAATTTATAGTTATGTTATATATTAATTTATTATATAATTTATTGCACATTTTATGTAATTTTTTGAGATAAAGTAAATCGGGACATAACGTATTTTTTAAACTAAATTAATAATGTTATTTCAGGAATATTTATCTAGATATTCGCCAATAGCTTATATATTTTATTCATTTATTAGTTTTTTTTAAATATCTTCTTTGATGGCTGCTGTTGTCATTACCTATTTTTGATACGGATTTAATTAAATGGAAATGTTCGGATATTTTATTAAGGTCAATAATACATCCTTCAGTTGAATAACGGTAAATCTATAAGAAAAAAAAATTCAGAACCTCAGAATAATTCATTTTTTGATTAAATGTATTATTTACCTAAGAATATTTTTTTTGAAAAATTAAACAAAAGTTTGGCGAACAATTCTTTATGCGTGTCGATACAAAGTTGATATAGAGTTATTCTTTAATGTTCGGTATTAAAGTTTAATAGAACATGTACATTTTTGCAGAAATTTAACTTACACATGTAATTAGCCAAAATATTTTGTATTGGCTACATGCATGAAATGTGTACGAAGCGTAGACAGGGGAACTATGTAAAATGTAAAATTCGGGATAGAGGGGGTGAGAGGGTCAGTTTTCCGGTAGGCCAATGTCTTGATTAGCGTGGAAAGGTTAGACAGGAAAGTTGTATTTGTGATGACCTTAACAAATACCTGACCTTTTTGCGCATTTCGTTATCATGAAACCATAAATCATGACTTACACCAAACTGCATTGTACATTTCCATATTTTGGCACTGTTCGGGGGTTTGACCCCTCCTTAACGAAAAATGCGTGTTTCCTTCTTGATTAATATCAGTGTCGTGTCCGAAATGTTGTTTTGCTTTCAAACTCTCAACGACATCTCATTTAAGTTGGGTATACACTAACGAAAACATTGTTTGTAAACCTACCATATTTTTTACAAGACGTTAGTTTTTTTACTTGCCGTTAGTCAGCGATTAGGAACATTTCAGGTGCCATTGATATGGCAATGGCGCTGCTAGTTAAGGAACTTGGCTCGAAACACATTCATACCAATTCATCATTTAAACACCCTCCTCCTTCCCCAATTAAAGTCGTTTTCAACAACTTAAAATATTTCCTAGCAACTGTGATTGTATAAAGTACAAGTAATTCTGTTTTGGTCAAAAATTCAGAAACCTATGCACATAGATGAATTTATCTGATTATTTAGCCTATCACCAAGTTCTGATATAACGATGTGTACGTGTTCATTAATTCATAAAATAATTAGTACAAATTATTCCCCCAACTTTCCCCTAAATTAATATATGCCAATGATCCAAAACAGCACCAAAGGCGAAAGTAACAAAGAAATAAAACGTTTTGTACTATTCGCCCACTAGATGGCGCTGTTTAGGCCACTTCACGCAACGCCATCACTGGGCAGGCAACGAAACTTCTCTCGCTAAATGTAATTAATTGCATTTTTGTTATCAAAAAGTGTGGTTCATCCATGCTTTATTTCCCAACCTGGCCAGTTTCAGCTGTTTGACCTGTCGCATTTCAGTATGATGTTGATCACAAGTTCAAAACCATTTGCGCACATGTTCGAGTATTCAGGGCTCTCGATTATAACCGAGGCCTTGGCCCACATGTCTCTCCCATTCAAAAATATGATTTCTATGAATTGCTCGCTCGTCATCGCATTCGCACGCTTAAACAACAATAAACGAAAATTTATCATTTTTCAAAATGGAGCCTAAAATTATAGCCCAGGTATCGCAACTCCGGTCTGTTTTTTTTAAAATACCAGACTAGCAGGCTGCTAATTCACTCCAATTTTCGCTGGTAAACTCAACGTCTGACCCATGAGGGCTCATAAATCATAATGCCAAATTAGAAATCCCATTGTTTTTTGCTCTCGTTGAGCCAGTTGTTTCTGGAGAAAACTATTTACCCTCGACGCTGCAAACAACTCGTGGAAGGACGCACCAGAATTCCGTTTAAGGTTAATTAACGATTAAGGCACTTGCAGTTGCTCAATTTCTTTTTTTTACCGATGTACAATTGTATTATATTTGACAGAAACCGGTGCATTACAGCAATCTTTAATTCGATTAAATTTCCTACCATAAAGTTGTGATCATTTTCAAAATAAACAAGATTTATGGCACAGCCTGTATTTTTCAAATTTAAATTATTGGTTAGTTGGGCTATCAAAATTATTTGCTGTGATCTAGTTGACACAAATGCCAAACATTTTCTTATCAAAAACGTCTTCTGTTGGCTGGATTTAATGGCAATATTACTCTTTAAGTGCAGAGAATAGTCATTGTTATCAATTAATTATTATGATCTTAATAATTGTAAAATGGCTTAAGTGCTCGTTTCATTAACGTTAATTAACAGACGGCTAATTGAACGTCGCTATAATTTAATCGCCTAATAAATAGACGAGTTTTTATTGCATAAACATAACAAGAATTTATCATAAAGGCCATTACCACTTGGAGTACCGTAATATCAGTCCGTTTGTCAGAAATACTTTAGTATATATCAGTGCTTTGACCAAATATTTTGAGTTTATATCTTCATAAATTTTTATATTTTTTAATTTCAACTTCAACCACGTACTGTAGGCCTACTTAAACAACAACAAAATTACTCAGCACATTCAATATAACATTTTAAAATATTCTTACGTGCGCATCTAATTAAGAAACATCATGTTTTTGAATCGTGAATTATCATGCTAAGTTTATATATCATTATGAATATTTGTAATGACTTTATTAAACTCCGTGTAGATGAACCCTGTATACTGCTGTGGAATTTTAAAATAATATTTTTCAAACCAGTAATTTATTAAGGGATGTAAGATTTACGTAGTTTTGGTTGGATTTACTGCTTAATAAATGGACATTGTTCTAAAGAGGTAGATTTATTGTTTAAATTTTGTCGTAGCATTATACGCCAGTACGATAAATGTGTACATATAAAGGACGAGTAAATTACGTGACATTTCAAACTGAATACATAAACAACATGACCGAAGCATGCATAACGTGTTACTATATCGTTAATAAATTATAAGTTTAAATTTAGAAAACATGTCAACAAGCTATAGCATATGTACATTAATTAATGCTTTTGTAAAGGCTAAATGTTTGTAAATTATTTTCATAATAGAATTATATACATACAAGTGAACTCGAAGGTAAACTAAAAAACAAATTTATCTTTCGCAGTTTTATTTTACTACTTTTGTTATAATTTGCGATCGAATTCAAACGCATATTGTAAAGGCAGACGTGTAAGCAATCTTGTTTTTTATTCAATTTCATTCTTTTTTTTTTTTTGGAAACTAGCCTTTTCTCGAAAAGCCCATATATGTTCAGTATTTAGATACGAATTAGATTGCTTTAGCACTTCTATAGACACCGGTGTATAGAGAATCAACCCCTCTTCGCTAATTCAACAACACAAATTGATCAAAAAAGAGCCTCGGCATCCAAACAAATTATTTCTGCATCCGAAATTGCATCCAATTGCGTCGCTTCCCAATTCGGATAATCGGGAGGTATTTTAGTCTGTGTTTCTGGCAAACAGCGACATAAAAAAAAGTCGTACAAATTTAATGGAGATCTATAGGTGCAAAAGAGAAAGTAACTTTTGCGAAAGTATCGATTTGCCAAACATATACATGCTACAGTTACTGTTACCGGTTCAAATGTTGGAGGACTCAAATCTATAGCAGCTGAATTTCGCATTAAAGAACATCTCAATTTCTGTTCAACAAAGATCCATGCCAAACATTTATTTGCCGTTAATTCAATGCATGGTAATACTTACATCATGTTGCGCGGTTCATAGCGACTTTATTGCACTTTTATAAAGGTTTTTAAATATTATTTAACTTAACAATTAGGCTCTGTTCAAAATTCAAAATTTTTAACAAAACTCCACCTGCCAACAACTATTTTTTGCTTGTTTCAGGCAATTTATACCATACTATCATACAGTATATGACTTGCGGATAGTTCTGTGCTGTATAACTATAGGATGTTCTTTACATAAGAATGTCGCCATCTTTATTTTGTATATTTTACAAAGTTTGTGGTGGTGTTGTGGTATACGGTCCCCCCCCCTCCGCAAAATGTGCAGCATGTTACATTAAAATAAAACGGGTGCAACGTTTTCCATTGATTAAATGAGGTATGGTTCATATTTTTTGACAATTTTCGAAAATTCATCAGTACCAATCACCAGCTCAGCAGAGCGCAGTCGGAAGGAAGAATGGTAAATTTCTTTGTTCTGTAAAAATCCCTATGGCAAAATTCCCAATTACAGGGTGGGACTAAAGGGTTTAGCATCTAACTTGGCCAGTGGCGATGAAGAGCTTGCGCTTACCTAGACAAAAACCTGCCAAGAAGGCACAAAAGAGCGAATTTCTTTGTTTGCTCTCCGCGCCGCCCAAGTGCAGGGTGGAGCGTAAGTCGAAAAAGGTGCAGCCAATGCACGCGTGCAGATGGATCTGGCTGCCAGTTTATGAGTCAATGCTGGCCTGTTTCTAAATATATGCCATCATTTTCAAACATATTTGAGATTGTGTATTTTTCGAGGAGGGGTGTTTGGGCACCCCCTCGCATTCCCCCATGAACACCACCACCACCGTCGTGAGATCCGGACAAAGACAGCTGCTAGTGGGGACAGTTGATGGGGTCCGTGCTGCGATGGGGGACAGACAGGTCGCATGCGTCATACCCGTGCCGCACATTGGGTTACGTGCCTCGAAAAGCTGGTCAAAATATTGCACTTCCGTAGAATTTACATGCTCTGGCACCAGTATGCGAGAGGTTTTTCAATTTAAATGGTCACACGGAAAGATGGATATCATTTTGCAACATTGTTGTTTGACCAGGCTTGACACATACTAAAACCAATTTTTGTGATAAAAAACCGGGCCATATCTGGGCATATATGACTAATTCCATACATGGTTAGTCCAGAAATTGGCCACAAATAGACTTATATACATGCATGTATATGTCCAACAAATCCAAACATGTCTAGATATCCATATTCGTCCATATACATGTATATAATGCATGTTTCTACATTCTAATACTGAATGAATTAATTGTTCCATCCTTGCAGTATGGCTGTTTATGCTCCTGTTATTTCTTGAATCAAAGATATAAACAATGTAATATATAAGAATGTGTGTATATGTGAATAATAGTGTTAGTGAGTAAACGTTTCTGTGTAAGGGGGTTGGAACCCAGCCCTTACATGTAGTAAGGGTGCCTTAAGTTGGCCCTTACTGGGGTTCCAATATTTGTGTTAGATGGGGGGGCTAATGTGAAGAAAAGTGAAAGCTAATACAAAGTAGCTAAATGAAAGTTTTCTTTAATCAGCGTTCAAGTTCCCAATAAGGTATTTTCTTGTACTAGTGCCTTGTAGCCAGTCTATGGGTTGCCCATAATAAAGGTTCATTTACTTATTCGAAGAGTGCTTTAAAATTGGTTAGCCCTACTGGAATATATTTGTTAGGGTAAGTAGAGGCGAGACCAATTGCATTCTAATACTGCGTGATCATAGGCTATACATGTAGCCTATATCAAAATATTTACAGATATTTATTTGGTCATACATATTTTTAAGTCCAGACCTAGAAAACATATATACTACAGTTAAACGATTATTTATCCTTATACAATATATAAGTCAGCGGTAATGAGATTGCCTTCAATACGGTAGAAAATAGAATATTTCTTATACACTACCAGTATAGTTAAGTTTCCAATATGTGGACATGTTACACGAATATAGCCATGGAGATATCAATCTCTCCCAACCATATCAGAAGATGTTATAGCTATCGGCTTTTATACCTAAATGTTTTTTTTTTTAATTTACGAAGTTTATAATTTGACTTCAGACCAGCAAGCTCTCTGGTGCAAATAATACCCCCGCAGTGTGTGCCATTTCTTTGTGCTGGAAAAGTTCCTTTTCTGTTTGTGGATTTTGTTTTTGTTCCAGATGGAGCGAACGGTTCGGAGAGTAAGCGACAGCGGACTTCATACACGAGGTACCAGACCCTGGAGCTGGAGAAGGAATTTCACTTCAACCGCTACTTGACCAGGAGGAGGAGGATTGAAATCGCCCATTCGCTGTGTCTCACGGAACGCCAAATCAAAATCTGGTTCCAAAACAGAAGGATGAAGTGGAAAAAGGAGCACAAAATGCCCCACCACATGCCCCAGTCCATGACGGGGTCCTTGGCAGACCTAACAGCGGACACCAAAGGATGAGATTGGGCCCTGGGCCCTTTGCCCCCGTGGGAGGCCACGTGACCCTCCAGTGCATTTACACATACGTAGCAGAGGCGCCCCCCTAAGGACCCCCCGAATGACACATTCCGTGTTGTTGTCGTTGTTCACTTTTTCCTCACAAGGACCAGACACCCCTCGGGCTCCTTTTTGGGAGGCCGCCGCCATCTTTGTTCCTGAATCGCGAAGGGATGCTCGTCCTTCACATACAACGAGGTGTATACGAATACTGACACTCCTGCACTTCCGGTCCTCCCCTACGGCGCTTAAATATTTATTACTGGCCGCTAGGGGGACATGGAAAACACTTGGAGTGGACAAATACTGCGAACCGTGTACTGGTACGCAAAATTAGGCCTAGAATTCATTTTGTTTCATCGCTTTTTTGGCGACTAAAATGCTAATGATGGAGACTGCGTGCCGTGCAAAGTACATTTAGGTTGTGACGTGAAATCATCCAGGATTATTTTAATAATGGAGACCCTGGATGCAAAAATAAATGGGGGAAGGGAGGGGGATTAAATTTATAATACAGAGTGCAACGGTGATGTTGGCTAGGAAAATACCTTTTTGGAGGAAGTCAGTAGATAAGCGATAATTTGTAATACTGGTTTATACACTTGCTAGCAAAGTGTGAGCAAAAATAGTTTTTTAAAACAACTTACATGTAGATGCATTTTGTTCAGCAAGTATGTATCCAAGTTAAACGCGGAATAGCTCGTTTTGTGAGTAATCTAAAGCACTTTCAAATGAACCTAAATTGATGAAAATTCCTCTTGAATTTCGTAGGAGAATAGATTGGAAATACAGTGCCATAAATTCACACCAACTGTACAGAAAATGTATCGTGCTTCAAACAATTCTTACAAAACATTATCATTGCAACTATCTCAATACATCGCATTCCCTGCAGAAACTCTTTTACAGGGGTAAAAGCATGCAGACGTCCCAAAATATGCAAATGGAGTAATGTTTTTTTACAATATTTCACCCGGGAAATTCATTATGAATTTTGGTCAAACTAGGCGCATTTTAAAGAGCAAATAAATTGTTTAAAAAACGAGCTACTTCGATTGTAAATTATATAGCTGAATTAAATACATTTTTGTAAATTAAGTTTAGGTGGGCCAGTTTCTTTGCTCGCAAGTGTTATCGCCCAATTTGTCTGATTGTTGGAGATACTCAATGCCTAGCTGTACAGGGTGCCCAAAAGTAGTTGTTAAATTGTTTGAAGCGGTCTGTCCAGTTAGGCACGTTAGAACCTCCTTCAGGTGGGTTAAATACTAAGTCATTAAGTGTGAAGGTTAATAGTGTGGCTGTCCTATAAATGTCCGAAATTACGACCGTAAATGGCACCGACAATTGCGATATCCTAACCAGGTTGACGGTTCGAGGAAAAGGGACGCGATATTGTCAGCCTCGCTCGGGTGTGCGTGGCGAACTAAAACACACTCTGAATATTAATTAACGCCGATTAGAGAAAATTAGAAAGTTAACTATCCTGGACACGGATAACCGGTCGCGATCGTATCGTTTCGCGCGAAATTTCGCGGAATTTTTGGGCAAAATTTGGTGTCGTTGGACCTGCGGAAGATTTGGGGCTCGAGATATACTGGACATTAAAGTTGGAAAAAAAACCGAATAAAAACATCGCCTGGGTTTTCTTGTAATTTTAATGTCCATTTCTGTATCAGATAAATCGATTCTCCGAAACGTCTAGCCCTGGACTTAGCTGGAAAGCTGGAGCACTAACCGTAAATTGACAAAAAAAAACAAAAATAGTTCACTAAGTTCATTTGACTAAGTTCACTTAATGCGCTAGCACTAATTAAACTCAAAGTAAAGCACTGAATAAATATTAGCTCAATCTGCCATTCATTTATCAAAGCTTCTAATGGCCAAATAGTTGGCGCGTCCTTTTTTAAATTCAATTTACATTTAAAATTAATTTTTCAGACATTTTTCTTACGTGTGATTGGTTCCAACAACCATGAGTGACCTTAAAGCTTGGTTTGTCCATACAATTGATCCATGAAACAACCACTGATCTCCTTTAACCAAACTTATTTACCGTTTTTAAATATTTCATTGAGTTAGAGATACCAGTGAAAAATAAATTTATCCAACTATGGCTATTGTGATGTCCCTTGAATGAACAACAATTTTTCGGATAAGAGAAGCGGGCGTCCCCTTTAAATTCCGAATTGACTGCTTAAAAAATCGCATCGCTATTTTCAGAAGCGCAACGTGAAGTAGTGTCTTATTCAATATTGAATTAAAAACTGATTCCCCTCGATAAGGGTCAAACGAAATAGATCAACCCAGAAATCTTCATCGAAATATATATGAGAGGAGAGCAAGGAGATAGAGGAAGATAAAGATGATGATGATGATGATGATGGCGATGGTGATGAAGAAACCCCTTCAAATAATCCATCGAATAACTTAAAGGTTGGAGGGACACTCCATTTATTTTCGTCAAGGCGTTGTACGCCATTAATTATTAAAAATTCAGCTTTTTCGTGGAAATTTCTTCAAAACCGAAATTTGGCAAATGTTTGGCAGAGCTCATCAAAACAAGGTTTTAAAACCAAAAAATATATGTTGATCCAATATTTTTGATCAAAACGGATCAAACTTTATTGGCACAATTTATAAGATACAAATGTGTATCTTATAAAATGTGCCCATGAAAATTTTATTAATTAAAATTTGTTACTTTATATGTCGTGATTCGTTTAGAACTTTTAATTATGGGTTCATAACCTTTTTTGTACCATCCTTTGGTAGACTGATGAAGCCTGTATACAAGCCTATACTATCTCAGAGCAGTATTCTCAAAAATATCTGGACAATATATTTAAAATACATGTATATAGTCAAACTAAATTTCATTTTTAAAGACATCCATGTGCATGTATATTGCCATCCACACCTCAAAATTTATCCAATGATCCCGTGCAGATTAAAAATCAATTATTTAAACGATTATTCACGAATTAAAACGATATGTAAAATATGCTGCGATGAATTTTAATCAATTTTTTTTACATTGCCACAAATCCATTTAGCGCATCAAATTTTTTTTCAAATTCACGCATTATAACGCTAGCAGACATTTAGAAACATTGACGAATGTCCAATTTAATCTATTTACAGTGTACTCCTGTAGTGTAGTCTCTAGAAAGAAACAGGTTCTATTTTCACACAATAAGCCTTTGTTTAACTCTAGAATTGAGGACAAAATTGAGGAATTTTCTCGTTATTTGCGGACGTCCCTTGAGCGTAATTTTCGGGTGAAAGCAAGATGACCACCCTGCAACAACTAAGTATTTCATCTCCTCTCCAGGTATTGTTTATCCCAATGTAAAAGACCAATTTAAGAGATTTCAAATGAAATTTTGTTTGTACAAACTCGCACCTCGTCCCAATCCTAACCGTTTGCCCCCTCCCCTAACCCATATAGCCTCTCATATTTGATTATTTATGCAGTAGGCTGCCTCTCCAGTTCTGGAGTGACCCCTCTCATTGTGTATTCTCCACTCCACCCTCCATTTTTTTTTGCAAATGTGGCATCCCGTGTGCCATTGAAAAGGCTTCTCCCGTCGCTGACATTTAATCATTCATCATAAGTTGATTCTGAAAAAGGTTTTCGCTCTGACCGTGATTGGGACGGTGGACGAAACAAAAGCCTTAATTAAGCCTGACGAAATTCGACCATTTTTCTATGGCAGGCTTAAAAGTTCAGGGAAAGATTTAGAGAGAGACCCACTTTGGGCTAAGCCGTGCGTGGATCAAGCGCTTAAAACGCCTTTTTTTTGCTCCTTGAAATTCTCGTTTCTCAGAGGGACGAAGATTATTTAGTAGTTATAGGGTTTACTCCAAGAATGCTTGTTTTTTGCCCAGGACTAAAGGAGAATCCGGTTATTGTGACCTCCGTGAATTTAGAAATCATACCTTGCCTTACATGGTGCGGGCTAGGAAAACGTTTGAAAATAGAGGAAACAATCCCAAGCCACAATTTATGGTGTGATAAATAGTGTTAAACTATTTTTTAAAAAATAATATACCTATAGGGAATATATTTGAGGTTATGTTCAAATACTTTTATGATTAGAGGTGGTTAAATTTTGGTGACCAGAAAAGCAGGAATTTGATTTCAAGATTTATAAGAGAGGATTACAGACCACAAAACTAACGAAAATCGTATTTTGAAAAAATGTGGTTCCCATTAAGCAGTTTTTTTTATTTCGTAGTTTGCAGCAAACCACCTGGTCTTTCCATTTTATAAGAATGATACGAATGTAAAATTTCCAGAAACAAAAATTGTTCTTCGAAAAAAAAAACGGATTCTCACAACTTAAACGTGAAGTAAAATACGATTTCACCTTGGAAATTACGAGATTTTAATTATAAACATGTTTAATTGCTAAATTCGTATTTAAAAATGCAACAAATAAAACCACAAAGAACTGAAAGCGTATAGTTGCACTTCATTAAATTTCCATGACTGGACTTCTGCGCAGAAATTAAGGCAGTGTTTATGGACAAAACGCAATTAACATCATGCAGACTAATTACTTCTGTTCCCAGCTGTTGCTTCAAGATGAAAATGCTCATGATTATTTTAATTTTCAAAATAAGAAAAGAAATAGCATAGAACGTGGGGCACTGTTATCGGATAGCTGTAAAACTTTGAATTACTTTTATTACACCTGGATTCCTACAAATAAACTGCTACAGAACATTTCTTACGTGACATGGTTGTAAGCAGAGCTAATTATTCGCTCATTTGACAGTTTTGAGCTTTTGGGCATCCAAATCATTTTATCCAAATTTTGTCAATTAAGATGTTATACTTGTCTGATCAACTCCCAAAACGGTCTCAATAAGAGGATTCAACTTTAAAAAAGGCTTACACCGAGAATGCTGGAATTTTTTTTTCTGGAGGTAACACAACGTAGTGGGTGGGTGCATTTCTCCCGTCGCCTTCAAGACTGAAACCCCGAGCCAACATAAATTGGGACTTCCTTGAGCGTATCAACCCCTACAGTTTCTCTGAACAATCGCTGAAAATTCCGCTCCGAGCACACCTCACTTGTTTTCTATTTGGTTGACAAGCTGTCAGTAAATCTGATACATGATGTATGATTTCTGTTTTCAAAAAAGGTGAGGGTAGGCGAGGGAGGGGTGCGTGGGGTGGGGGATATGCAGTGAGAGCCCGCAAATAGCATACCACGCACGGCTGGAGCACACTTTCAAAAATGCGCCTGATGTCCATTGGTCGAAATGAACAGAAAAGGTGCCTTTGATGGTGGTCATTCGTCCCGCAGCTTATTGGAGTGGCTTGAAAAAAAAGCTTATCACAGTCACTAAATCTGGCTACCAGGTGCGAGGACACCACAAACAAAAATTCTGTGTACATAATTTATTAGCCCCCGAAAATTTCGCGTTAATAGATCGTGATGGTCGTCAGGAATTAAGCCCGGATCCCGTGAGAAGCGGTAGCCAGGGTCACTCTGGTTATGTATTGTAGGGTCAGATCGTTGGTCTGTGCTGATATGGTGGTAAAAAAAAAGTCGAAACAGAAAATTGCACATGTTAATTTCAATCTCTAAAACTTGTTTTATTAGTGCAGTGTATTTTAAATGTAAATTGATTTTAATTAAGATAAAGACTTTAATCTTGTTTTAATGAAGGTACGCTGTATGTGCAGCAGGCCTTTAAATTCATTAACTGAAAAATATGATGGTGATTTATAGATTATAAAAGAATCCAGAACTAATTAAAAAGATTTGACGGGTCTTTAAATGCCATTCAGGATAAAAAAAAAGTTAAATTATTATTGTATTATTCAGTCATTTAGTTTGTGCCCAAAGTACGTTATTATTATTATATATTAAAAATGAATAAATCCAAATTAATACTAATGCAAATAATAAATTTGTTCAAAATGATACTATTACTACTAATAATATTAATAACATTAGGCTCCGATTCAAAGATCGAGTAATACATGTACAATAATGCTTTAAAATTATCATGAATGATCAAGTTGAAGGTCCGTTGTTTATTGCAGCAATATATTATTATCATTACGTACATCAAATTAAGTTGTTCTGAAGGTCCAATTTAATAGCCCGGTATTACAGCAAATACGTGCAAAATAATAATGATAATGTTTACTTTGGGCTTACATTCAATAATAAAGTAATCTAATGCTGATTTATAAATGATCGTGAATGACCAACTTAATGGTTCCCCGATGCACATTAATTCGCACCATTAAATTCAATAATTGAACGGCTTCAATGCTGATTTAATGCATAAAAATGATGTTTTCAAAATGTAATCAAAAAATGCTGCCAGATTTTACCTTTGAAAACTATACGTAAAAAAGTGGAGAATAATGAATAATGGCGGTAAAACCATGCTTTAATTTTTTTTCACTGTACCAAATCCAGTTATATGATAAATTCATGATGAAACTTAAGGGCCCGTCATCCACGCGAGGTAGTTGCCAATAAATCGATGTCTAACGGGCCGTTATCAGCCAGTCGCCATTTTGTCGCTGACAAACCCAGTCTTGAAACCCAGTTTATGAACAAAATGTGTGAGTCAGCCAGCTGTTTAGCATCTCTCTCTGATAGGCTGTCCATCTGTTGGCGGCTTATTGTTCCCCCGTCTTTCATGGAAATCCAAGATGGCCACCAGGAGCCACCGATAGGGGGAAAAACAGGGGAGAAAAAGTAGCAACACGAGCATTGTCCATCAGCGGCTAATAACACGTATTTTGATCAGGGTTCATAGGGGAAAGCAATGTGCGTGGCTCAGGGTTGAAACGAAAAATCGATTTGGAACAATTCTCGCTTTTTTACAAAATCATTCATTTTCGCTCGGCCTCTTAACTTCGAATTAGTCCTCCCCACATAGCTGAAATGTTTGTTCATTCGATAGGTTTTTCTACGTACTGTCAGTTTGCAAAATGTTTCCCAAAAATCAATTACTTTTTCTCTCTTATTTCAATGAGAAATGACATAGAATAATCCGTGTCCTAAAAATGTCTGAAAAAATTTGCAAATCAGTGCTTCAGAATCAGAAATAAATCAGTTATGTTCGTGGCACTCTATATGCGTAAATTAATCATCTGTATAAGTAAAATTGGGGTCATTCCCCAATTTGGTTATCGTCTGGCGATCCAAGATGGCCGACGCTATCGTGTCTCGTGACTCGCGTTCAACCAATGGGAGGATATCAACACGGTTGCCATGGCAATTGCGTGACTGGCGCTTTGCAAATCGTCAACGCCCTCGTACAAGTCCACTATACTACTGCTAAAAAAGCAAAAAATGTGTATAATTATAATAATAATGCAATGGTACGTCTGGGCCACAATTTCTTAAGTGTGGCATGTTTTGTGCACAATTTTTATAAGGTGGAGAACTGTCTCAGGCTAGTGTGAGACTATGAAATTGATAGTAAAATGTCCAATGACGTACCATTGGTAAGTCAGGATTTTATCTGATAATTTAGAAAAAAAAGTGAATTTTATACATGCATATATATAGCTAATATTATTATAACGTCGTCATTGTCTTTTTGTTTATTTTCAACGTGAATTGACATGGAATTTGGAACTACGAAAATGGGGTCAGAAATTTGAGATTTTTGGTTTTAAATTTCGATCCGTCGATAATCTCACCCAGGGTATACTGTATTTCCTGCATACATTTACAGTAATGAAATTATCGAAATGTGGAGATCAGGTGTTCGATTTACTGACTCAAAAATCAAACGTCTAATTGATATCTTATGCATGTATAACAAACAGTACTTATCATTGTGTCTAAATTTTCAATAACACCCAATATCTTTGCGCAATTACAGGTGTTATGTTATTTCCATGGTTAAATTGGTCACTAAAACGTGCGCTTAACGTGCGATTATTAAGTATTTAATGGTTTTTAAAAAGAAATTGTGTAAGGAATGTTTAGAAATTGAACATTCAGCGAGGGAATTAAAAGGGAAATTTCAGCAGTTATTAATTCTCTAAAGGCATCGGTTTTAAAACTGATTTGAATTAGTTGTTACTAACATGAAAAGATTATATATAGAATGTAGTATAAATATTTGAACTCATTGTTGAGTAGTTTGAAAAACGTCTGGTCATACATTAAGCAACTTCAAAAGATGTTCCAACATTTAAATATGGAAAATAATATTTACTTAAATGATTGGAAAGTTCACAGAATGGATTTAGTTAATATTATAAAACAGTGATCGATCCAATGTCATGTGTGCCAAGGCTTAATTCTGTTTAGCACTTGTTGCCAAATCCTCGTATTGGCACTGACCCTTAGTGTCTCCTAAACAAAGGGCTGTCAACTCATTGGTTGCATTTCTATGATATTCAAAATGTGCATGTCGTTGGCAACAAGTGTCTCGTGTATCTTATTTCGGGTGTAGTTTGGATCCAGTTTGAAATCCAACCACTTGGTACTCGCACCTGCCATGGATTTCACCTCCAAATGAGTGATTTGCAACATGTGCAAAATAGACAGGACAAGGCGGATCAAGGAATGTTTTGTTGGGATGAAAAATGAGAGAACGTCAACTTGGTGCATTTTTAGCACGGGTTTCATGGGTCTGGGAATCGAGCCCTCAGATCGACACTTAAAACCTTGCAAGGTCAAAAAAGTTTCATTGAAGAAACAAACTTAAAGCGGTTGACACCAATTGTCTCCAAGCAACCAGAACTTTCAAGCATCAATGTATAAATGAGCTAAACTTATGCGTAGAACACCTTATTGAGTCTATTCGACGCAATTGATTGGATGTCTGTAAATCGAACACGTTGATGGGTTTATCAGGGTGTAATTTTAGTAATTTATTTTCAATTCCTATTATCATCTCAGATTTAACAAGATGTGTTTCTTTTCTTTTGAACAGAGAGGCTATTTTGCCTCCTATTTAGGCTAGACAGGGTGTAAGGTCAATGTAGACGACCGCTAGAAACAACAGGATGGACAAACGATGACCTTTGTCACTGTTGTAGTTTT